>JAWWML010000032.1:551037-769796 GCA_035047165.1 Ormyrus rosae | reverse complement strand
TTTTTACCGTGCTGTTCACGTTAAAATTTAATCTGATTTCAAATAATTTTTTTAAGAAGGGAGTCCTGCCCCACGATTATCATGGTTTTCATGGTAATTTTGAATAGAAAATTTTGTCTGCGTACCAACCACATTTTCATCCGACGCAGCGAATCACAAAAACAGCCGGAAAGCAATATATAAACCAAAAATCCTCTCGACGAAAGCCTCCACAGACGGCACTCCACGCAGACGATTCCCAAGGCCCCCGCGTCCCGCCGGCAAAACCGCACGGCGCGCTGAATATCGGCGTTGCAGAAAAATGGGATATCGTCTGTCGTCCGCCGGGGCCGGCCGATAGAGCGTCCGTTGCGTATACCGTTACTCGGGATTTTTAGAGCGCGCGCTCACGGGGAGAAGAGGGAGAGGGCGTCGAAAATAGACGGGCGTTTATTCAATTGACGGATGCCAAGGGGGGAGGGGAGTCACGAAAAAGCGAAGCCGTATGCGGGCCGAGACGCCTGAGAGCCTAAGCGGACGGATAGTAGGAGTGAAATGTGGGCTTGTTTTGTTTCGAGGAGAGAAAAACTGGGTTTCTCAGGGGGAAATGCGCGGAGGGTATACTGATGTACGCGCTGTGGAATGTGTAATTTGTCCCGGGGAAAAATAGCGTTAAGGTTTACGGAGACGCTGATCGAAAGGAAGATGATTAACGGTTAAACGCGAACGGACGAAACGTTTTCGTTTTTCTTTTTTTTTCTTCGCGCTTCGAATTTTTATCACTTCGATCTTGATTTTCATTTCGTAATAAGTTATATTTATTACGCGAAATTAATCGCCGAGCGTAAAACTGAAATAAAATAATTTCTGCCGGTATAACAGTCCCATAGATCTCCATAAACTTCGGCAGTAAAATTTTCATCTCCCGGCAGTATCCTAAACAATCTAAAACCGCGGTTCGACGCTTCTTTACCACAATTTGCCCGCAGTCCCGTGCCGGCGAACCGGCACTCGTCGTCAATATATATAGGAACCGCGCTCCACTTTACCGAGCGGCCTCTAAAAACTCCCTCCCTCCCCCCTTCTCCTCCGCGTCGAGTTTCCGCGGCTCGCACGAAGCCGTATTTCATTGTTTATCGCTTTCTCTCGTTCTCCTCTCGCGGATACTTAAAAGCACACGTAGAGAAAAACAAAAAAAAAAACAAAAAAAGCGGCGAGGGCGATTTACTCGGATGAATTCGAGGTGATGCTCTCCTCCGTAGCCATCGTCGTGTCCGGTCGCGCAGGCGCAGAGTAGCTCTCGATGTAGACTATGGGAACGACGCCGTCGAGCATCCGCGCTCCCAGGCTCACCGCCGTGCTAAAGAAAAAGAAGTAAAAAACGAGACCAATGGCAACATCAGCCAGAATTTAGGATCCGAGGAGCTCGAGTGTCGATGGGTTAACGAAGCTGCGCGGAGGGGGGCTTTATTCCTCGAGCGGCGAGGGAAACGACGCGCTTTCCTCGCGCCGCGCCGACCGTTTCGACGACGGGAGAGTGTACCGCCGAGGAGCCACGGATTCGGCTCGTACTTCTAGGGGCCGTAACAGGGCGGGAACTGGGAAAAGTTGTTCCCGCTCGAAGCGCGGAAGGGAAAACAGCTTGGGAAGCAAAATGTTCCCCTTTCGTTCCGGACGAAGTCGAACGAAAGCTCGCTTCTCCGAAATTTCCATTCTCCTTCGCGGAATTTCGCGGAAAAGTTTCTCGAAAAAAATGAACGCACACCGCGCGGCATTCCGGCCGTACACTCTCCTAGTCGGAAGCGAAGTGTTTTTTTATACAGACGCGAGCCGCGGGGAAAGTGCGCGAGCAATAATAATTGTGCTTTAACGCCGAGGAGGAGCCGCGAAAAAATACGAGAGCGAGCACACACGTTTACGGCCGGCTTTTTATTTTCAATTTCTATATCGCGTCGGGATCGCGCGCGGACCAAAAAAAACAAACGGCGAAAATAAGCGAAATATCGAAGAGGCTTCCCGAAAGTTATACGAGCGCATAAATTAAGCTGCGCACAAGCGACGTTTATAGTCCGATCGCGAGCCGCGCGGACGCGCTACTTTCGCCCCGCGGAGTCGCCTCGGACTGTACGTCGAATTGAAATTCGGAATCGGCGTTAAGAGGGTGAACGTTCGAACTTCCAGCGTCTTCTGATTCTTTTGTCTTAGGAATTTGAATGTCTCGAGGGGGATATACGCAAAACGAAACAAAAAAGAAAAGACTAAACTATATAAGTTATTTTGCAATGAAGAATTTAATTTTTAAAAACACCTCAGATATACAAAGTACGATTGAACGCATTTTAAGGCATATATATAAGCTTATACTAATGTATAAAAGTGCACGGTTAATTCAGTAAAAATCTCGTACTCTATTTGAACTCCGTATATTCCGGAAGGCACTGTCAACGTATCTTGGAAGCTCGAGAGATTCGCCTCGTTGTCCGAGGCGTTCGTCACCGTGTCGCTGTGACTCGCGACTTCGGGCGCGGCGGCAGCAGTCGCGGGGACGTTTGACGATTGACCAGCAGTCGACGAACTCACTCCCTCGGATTCCGGTGGAGCTGTGTGGGTTGAGAAATGAATAACGAATATTGTCGATGTTGCTCGCTTTTTATAATTGCCGCTAAAATTCAGCTGGAAGTATGACTCGGGTAGTTTTATTAACAATATTCCGCTTACGTAAAAATAGACGTTGAAGCGTTTCAAATTAGCTTAATGGAAGGTAATGTTTAAATTTCACTTAGAAAGATTATAATTAACTTCCGCCGGCGGCGTCGTATATTATACCGCTACGGACTTTTAACAAAATTCAATGTAGATATCCGCCTGAAGTCTTATTTGCAAACCGTAAAGAAAGTTTTAGCGCTTAATCTGATTTAAGCCCGACGTATATATACATATATATATGCCTGCACTACATTTACTCGCATTTTTATAACTGCACGCCTCGATTAAATCTCCGACCTATCAATACCCAATAAAAAGGCCGTAAAACCGCCTGCCGTGTATATCTCTTGAAAATTCAATTTCGGAGTTTCTCAAAAGCCGAATTATTAAAATCTCTCTCCGCGATACGCGCGCCGTTTAAGACTTCTCTGGAGAAGAGAAAATTATTATCGTTCGGCCAAACGAATCGAGCGAATTACGAGAGCCCGGCATAGCAAAAAGGGAGAAATTAAAAGGCTCGACGGGAAAACGCGCCGCGATTCGCGTCCCGAGCCGAGAGAGATATGGCCGCCGAAACGGGGTTAGAGCGTTTAACGCGTTTCGTTTCGTTCGCGGAACGGAGAGAGAGAGAGATTCTTCCTCTCGAATTAAGCCGCTCGAATTTCTTCCTCGTAAAAAAAAAAAAAACTGTCGAATTCGCGTATATAATCATTATTACCCGGTTCCCGAGAGTTTTGCTCTGTATTATATACGGGCTGCGTTTTAAGAGCCGGGAAACTGCCATGAATCCGATGGTGTATTTTTGCGGAAGGTGATGATTCTAGGTTTATCGCCGTCGTTAAAGCGGCACTGCAGACTGCATCGACTTGTACTTGGCCTTTTATTGTCTCGAGGCTATTTTAACGGCGAAATGTTCGTTAGGATCTGTAAAACGCTTTTCGTGGCGCGGGCCGTGTGTGTACACACTTTGAGTAAGAGTAATGTGTAACGCTCGTATTAACGTTTTTTTTAATGAGATTAAGATGAATTTTAAGAATTTTTTTGACCTTTGTTAGTGTATACAAAAGCCTTACAAAAGTTCTCTGATTTACTTCGCTTTTTGAAAGCCGTAGAATAATTGTATTTGAACCTTTCAACCTTCAACTGCACAATTTATTATTCTGTTGCTTTTTAAACCTAATGGGGCTTCCTTTTAATTAGCTTTTCACGGACTTTACGGCCTTAAAAAGGTATTGAGAAGCGCCCTTTCTTTCTTTCTTTCTTTCTTTCCGAGCGAGAAACACGAATACGATTTTAAAATAAGTTTTAGTGCTAAAGTACCTTGCATGTAATTTTGTTGTGACTCAACAGGGGAAAACGAAGACGTTCCGGAGTCAGAGGTGATTGAAAAGTGATGACTTTCAACGAGACTACACTGTACGCTGGATTTGCTCGCTTCCGCTTCGGTGGAGGACACATTAGTTTCGTTATTTTCTTCAGATTCTGTACAATTAAGTCAATTAGTGTTGTACGAGCAATGTATGGAAAAACGTGCCAGAAATGTGCAACTACTAGCTTCCCCCCCCCTCCCCTTACCTAACTGATATCATTAACTTTTTTAACGAGTTCGTTAGCCTCCGTAACACGACGAATAAAAAAATAATATTCAACAAAAATTTGTATTCCTCTTCCGTCCTGCATTTTAAATATCTCTAGTTTACAGCTCCATCGATACATTTTATTAATGCACACAATTTTTTTTTTTTTTTTATTCCCAGCCAAATCTGTTTATTGCCTCCACTCCACCCTACTGTTTATCAGAATGAGCAATAAAGGAAAAATAAAAATTTCAGCTCGTAAATCAAACTTTCCCAACTTACGCTTACGCAAACAACCCGCCGTTATAAACATATTTTCCAAAGGAAATCCTTATCATCCCGGCACGTAAGCAAATCATAACCATAAACAGAGGCCGGTAATCGCGCATTTCCTGCCTCCGCAATCAGCCTGAAAATCTCGCCGTTCGGAGGAAAAGTAGACTCATCCCATCTGCGTCGATCGTCGAAACACGGATCAGTCCCCCCCCCGTCAGCGTCACGCGGCGGCGATTTACGAGGGACACAGATAACGTATATACGTACGCTCATCTTTCGTATCTACGGAGACGAGGTCCTCGGCCATCTCCTGCGTATTGGCGGACAGGGACGAGCCCGCCGACGACTTGGACGACACCCTCAGGCTTCGCCACCGTACCAGGGATTTCAGCCGCCTGCCGACGTCCCTCGACGACAGCCTGTTTCGGATCTGCGCGTCGCGCGGGAAAAATTTGTCAATATTCGGGAGGGAGATTAGTCGAGCTGCCAGGTCTTTGGCGATGCCTCGCGGCGGTTCAAATGGTCGGAAGGTGTGATTTTTTTAAAGAGTCGAAAACTCTCGCGTTCGAAGGGAGAACGATGAACTTGAGTATCGAGTAAATATTTGCGCGTGAGGTCATTCGTTGTATTTCGTTTAAAATCAAGATTTTTCGAGATATCGATCGAGATAAGATAAGGCAACAAAAATATTGACAGAAGCGAAAGTACTTAGGTATCCGTTTGGTCGCATCGGCCGAGCGGCGACGGTGAGCAATTTTTGCAATCATCTCCCTTGTCTCGCCTTTATCCGACAAAGTAGAGACAATTGCACTGCGAGGTTAACGGCGGAGAGAAAAGAAACTCTTCGAAGCTTTTGAATTCAGCGAACGATGATAAACGAACGAGCGAGAACAGTGACGACATCGCATAAAGATAATATGCTATGTCCCTCAAAATGCATGGTTTCTTATCTTGATGGTTATATCGACCTTAGTAATCGTTTCGATAAAATGTATGAATCGAAGCTGTTAAAATGAATATTAATGCCGATCGTTAATTCAAAAGGTAATTTCGTTTCTTAATCTGAAATAAAAAAAAAACAGTTTTCCTTTAAAATCGTTCTTACGCTTACGCGCCGCTAATCGTAAAAGCATAAATTTTATACACCGGTAGAAACTCGATTTAGTTTTCCGAGTTCTAAAACAGAGGAGTATATGCAAAGCACGAGTGAAATCTTCGGTTAAAAACCCGCTAAAAACTTTCGAGGCAGAAGGCCTATAAAAGAATTTATTTTGCTCTCTCGCTCCGCGCACAATAAAAGAGCGGATTTCTCCCCGGACTTTATAGTGCCAGCGTACGCAGAGAACTTAAAAAGCTGTATATTTAATGCATCCACGAGTTTTCGAGCAAAACTCTCCCGAGTCCCGTATAAACAACTTTCAAAGTGCATATACGTTTTGCTTCTTTGCAATACAATAAAATTAAATAATCACTTTCCAGATCCTCGTCGTATAGGAAAGCTTGTGATGCCAAGAGATTGAAAGTTTCGACGCTTTAAATCACCTGCAGAAAAAAAAAAACAAACCCCCAACCAGCTTCCAACCTCTTCAACGTCGCGATACTCGACCTCAAATTACACTTCCAACTCAGCAGTCCGAAGCTTCGATCCGAAAACGATCAAGCCCAAGGTTCCTAACCAAAAAGTTCGACGTGTACACATATATTTACTCTGTCCGTAAAGCTGGAGAACGCCGAGGGCCGCTTCTCGCTCTTGCACCGGGCCTCGGCGGCGGTCTGCAGCGAGACTCCGCTGTCGGAGGACGACTCCGCCACCAAGGGCCCGGCGACGGGGGTCGCCGGGGGCCCGACGGGGACCGCCTTCTCCTCGTTCATGGCGTTGATCAGCGCGTCGATCGCGGACACTTGAACATATCCCTCGTCGACCCACTGACTCGCGCGACTGGGGATATATCGCCGCTACCCCCCGCCCCCCGGCGACGCGCTTTTGTTTACGCGGGCTCTTTCAGGTTGTTCGGAGAGAAAGAATTTTTGGAGAAAACGGTGGTTTGACCTTCGAAGTTGTTGTTTTTGAATTGGGAGAGATTTTTTTTTTATAAATATTTATTTGTGTAAGATTCTTGACTATTTGAGGGGCTTCGGTTTAAAAAGTCACACGCTTTTCTTGCGAAGTAGAAAGTCGTCGAATCGGGAAGTTTCACTTCGGAGACGCACAACAAAAATACACCGAGAATCTCGAAAAAGAAAACGGTTCGAGGGAAAAATGAGTCGGTAAAATTTCCTTGCTAATTTATGCTCAATACTAATTCAGAACTTGTTTGTACAGTTAATTGGAGTTAATAAATATTCAACGATCGAATTTAGATCCTATAAATTTATTTTTAGAAAACGCGATTCGCGTCGGCTTTTATTGTCGATCAAAATTTATCTCGAGCGCAATTAATCTAATACACTTTCCTGCAGAACTTTTATCGCCGTAACCAATATTCGCCTCGTTCGTTTTTAATTTTATTTCGATAAAAAAAACAACTGGATTTTCAGTCTCCCAATTTCTCAACGCGTCGGTGTATATCCTTGCGGGCTATATTTAGCATTCGAAATAGTCTACACGCGCACCAAGGGACCTTATGTTAAACACCACATGCCGGCTGCACCTGGAAAAATCCCTTTAGCCGCGGAGGAGCGACCTTCGCTCGACCGAACATCTGTACTTCTCGACGCGCTGCGAGTCAATAAGAGAGTCGATACGAACGAAGGCAACAGTTTCTGCGTCTGTAATTTCAGAACTCGAAACGCACTGCGAGGATATAATAATATCCATCATTTGTCGGCTTCGAGTGGCATCAGTTTTGCAAAAAAATTTATAGATGTATATCATAATTGTGCGTGCGAATCGTAATCTGCTCTATAAGTACCATTTAGAAACACTCCAGTCTCGATTGCGCAGCTCAGCTGATCGGCCAAAAAGAAAGTGTAAAAAGCCGATAAAAAAGCCGAAACCCAAACACGCGCAGTATCTCGTGATTCTACATACACACAATATTCAGCCGATCAGCTCGAGATCTCGTGATGCTCTTCCCCCGAACGCCGAGAAAAATCGACCTTGTCCGGCAACGTGAGTCGCGAACACCTTCACCCCTCGAGCGGGAAAGCCCTACGCAACGGAGGAAGAGGCGAATTGAACGTCCGGCGGACACGTGACGAGCGAGGCGTTCGTCGTCGCTTGCGATATAATTTTCGTGCGTGCCCCCGCCGTCTTACGTAAGCGATCGTTGCGCGCGAGAGCGAAGAAAGCCTTGAAAATCGACGGGCTCCGCGGAGCCCGCCGCCGGTGAAAGCTCTCGGAAGAATATTCCGCGCGCCGTTATCTATCATATCGAACGCCTCGCGCCGTTTCCAGTTTCTGACGCGATATTCGCGAGAGCGAGCTTTGTTGCGGATTTAATTTTCTTTTTTCTTTTGTAACAGCCGTTCGCCGCTCTCGGTTTCGCCTAGCTTCGACGAATCGTTAAATATCTCAAGAGGTCGGGGTGCACGTTGGGGAAATCGTCAAGTCACTGGTTCGGTATTCTTACACCGCGAGCCGCGAGCTTGAACGCTGCCGTATTGCTACTTATGAATCAGCAGTGATTCACGGGTGTTTTAATAAAACTGTTTACCGTCTGGAAATGATTCAAAGTCTTTTAGAAGATGCGAACAATAATACGCGCATAGCTCCGATGATCGCTGTACAGGAGCGTTTCAATCTGTGTATTTTAGGGTCACTGCAACCTGCCGACCTTGAGCTCGCATAAAGTTGATTCAATTTATTGGTAATAAATAAGATACACATAAAATTATACGAATGCTCGTTCCGTTGCATTACTCGCTTAAGCAGGCTTTTATTGCGTAAAAATTACAATTCGACGTGAGTCATCGAGGAGAGATAGTAGTCTTATCCCGGATTGAAAATTTCTTACATTTAATACGTATATATACATGTAAATCGTAAATTTCTAGTGTAACTTAAAATTATTGATCGGCGGAACCTGCTTATTAACCTATCGTTACCATCAAAGGTCGCCTCTGCTACCTTTCCTTTTATCATAAAGTAAAACATGAAGCGTACATAACTGTACATCCAGTTAATTTACTTGCCATTGTCGAACTTCAAAAGAATTCTCGCAAACGTTGCGAATATATACATTCGTATATTGTAAAATAAAACAATTTTAGCGGCATTGTTTTGTCACTGTAAAACTGCATGAATTGTCGTATTGTGCTTTTTCTTTTTTCATTTTGTCGGCGTTATTATGCCTCGAAATAATTTACGTCGAGATATAAATAACTAAAAGAAATAACTGTCCCGGTGAAAAGAGGCATTAATTAAAAATCCGAATAAATGCTCGTGCACAAATATAAGCGTCGTTTCTCGCTTTCTTGACTGCTGCGAAAGATTGCACCTACAGATTGGTCAATGACAGTCTTCCCAGCGAAATAATTAGCCGCACGTCACGAGAGGCATTGTATTCGCCGACGCTCGCCGCGATCGGCGGGTTTTATTCCTACTTACGCGCGACGAATGACAAACGATTTACCGTCCATTGCCAGACTTTAAACGGAGCCGTCAATTACCGAACCCCGCCACCGAGCACGTTAATAATTATTCGAAAATTCTACCTAGGCAATAAATTCGAGTGCAATACTCGAAGGACTCTCGTCGCTCCGATTGCTCCTCCGCCGTCGCAAAAAAAAACGCCCGCTCCAGCTGAAAAGCGAGGAGAGCCGCAGGCGGAAGGTCCGGCCGCTCAGGGGGAAAACTAAAAAGTGGCGTAAGGTCGAGCTCGAGTCAGTCGGTTCACGCGTCGTCGTCGGCGGCTCCCCGAGCCGCCGCTGCGAAATCAATAAAACGCGCTCTCCTCGAGCGCTCGCCCGCGACATGTGCAAGCCTACTCCCCCCCTCCCGCTCGAACGGACGTCACGAGGCTGCAAAGTATATGGCAGCCTCGACGTACAAGCCTGCCGACGCGCTAATTTAAAAGGAAGAGAAAAAAAAAGTAGCAGAGAGAAAAAAAGGCGCGGGGGCATGAACTCTTGGGGAGGGCTCACCGGATATGCGTAAGGCTGGCAGGGCACGTAGAATTCGCGGCTCATAATTTCGGGGACTCCTCCTCCGATCAGAGTCTCGGGCGGGCAGCTCCCGTGGCGGCTGCTCCAGCTGATGGCATTCGCTCGATGCTGCTGCTGCTGCTGTCTTCGCTTCCTGCTGCTGCTGCTGCTGCTGGGGATGTGTCAAAACGCCGGTGGCGCCATCTGCCCGACCACATCGCCGCTCGTTCTGTCTTACTCTAAGCTACTACTGTGCGCGGAGAGAGCCCTGTCACGAGGTGGGTAAGCGCTCGGTGGCGGCTCGCTCCGACCTCCAGGAGCCCATTATCTCCCGGATCGAGGGCCCTCTGTCCTCCGTGCCCCTCCTCCCGCGGCGGGCCTTCGTATTTTCGGGAGCCTGGGCCCCGCGCGGCCGAGCACAAAGGAGGCCGCGCAACGGGACGTAGCGGACCCGGGAAGAGACACTGCTACCGCTCGCTTCTCGGCTGTCAAAAGCAGGGACCGACGACACACCCGCGCACAACAACGATATCGCCTCCGCACTCGGGGACTGTTTTCGGGCCCTGTGTATATATCGTCGTCGAGGAGGCACACCACTCTGCGCGCGATCGCGACACAGCGCGAGCGACAACGTCGCGTGTTATCTGCAGGACGAACGCGCTGCTCTGACGCGTTCCGCGCTTCGAGCTCGAGGCGAGCCAGAGACTGACGGTGATACCTCCTTCGTCGCTAGGTCGGACCGCGATCTATCTTTCTCTTTCTCTGTTCTCCCTTCTCCCCCCCGCGGCTACCGTGGTGGTGTGGGGGTGGACCGCCCGACGATCGCCAGAGTTGCCGCCATCTGACGGTGAGCGGAAGAGCTACCGGTGGAGTGGAGTTGCTGTTGCTGGTACGATGGAGCGATCGTCGATAAAATCGCCGCGGAATCAAGGTCGGATTTGGAGTGCAGTTTTTTAGAAGGTTAGGGACTGATTGCTGGTCCGGTTTTCAAGCGGCGGGGGAGGCTAAGCGCTAAGCGGAGTGGTATTGGAAATTGATAGTTCGATCGTCGTTATGACAATGTCGCGTTTGGAGAGAGAGAGAGAGAGAGAAAGAGAGAGATAAACTGATGGTTCGTGACGTCAGAGCTGACGCGGAACTCTAGAATGTACGATTTGTTAATATATTTAGAAAATTTAAAAAATTTGATGAGGTTGAGGAAAAAATGTTGTCAGCTTCAATAAGAAACGACGAGTTGTATCGATTTTGCACTTTATTCGCTTTAACAGTGTGGTTGTTGCACTATCATTGTCAATTTCAAATGAGCGCGATTGCCAATAATTGTATTTGTAACAAATGCGCATTGATAAGAATATTTCAAAATGCGTCTGTCGCGTAACTTTAAAAACTATATTGCACAAACGGAAGATCTTGATTGAATTAAAAAGGAATGAGTAAATCTCGTATGCATTAAGATAAAGCAGACGTAATTTCAGCGTATAATAATAATTATGACACAAAGGCTCACAGATGTATATAGAGTTTTTTTTCCAATTACGAACTATAGTCTGTTTGTAAAAAATATATTAAAATGATAATTTTTTGAATTTGGTATTCTGCATTTTTTATAATCGTGTTCGCGGAAGTAGACAGCTGTTATTTTTTTTTTTTTTTTGTATTTGTCAATGATAAATTTATATTGAAATTTAAACATTTTTTTTAAAAAGCATGATTTGCATGAAATATATACCAATTTCTTATATTGTAAAAGCACGTTCAAATGAATACGCATTTTTTATTCAAGATAATTGTGTATATAAAGCACTGATTTGAGTTTAAGTGCGAAATTGTCTGCAGCCATTCCATCCTGAATGAATCACGGACAGATTACCTGCACGGACTTCAATATTTACGTTCAGTACCACAGTCAAAATTGACCTTCCGAGCGAAGCTATTAAATTTCTTTAAATTACATTTTCTCATTTCATTTATTTATTATATTTGTACGGGATAAGAAACTTCCTTGTTGTCCGAAAGAAAAGGCCAACGTAATAGATCTTTACTTGAGCTTTACAATATTTCAAATTAGACTTTTTTCAAATTTAGATTAAAAGCTTAAAAATTTTTATTTTGTTCTAAGTGCTTTATTGTGTTAAAGTTAAAATATTATTTGTTATATAATTTTAATGCTTATTTTTCATTTGCATGTCTGTTTTAATTTAATAGTGCGATTCCATTCTCGTTCTAATTGTGGAACAAAAGCGATTCTTTCTATTTATGTAATTTATCAAATAAATTGAATTATTATTATTATTTATATTTATGTAAATATAAAGTCAGTTAACTTGTTTTGATTATTAATACTGAACGAATAAGTCCAATTTCAATCGAAATAACTATTATGCTAATTAATAAAAATTTTATGTGATACGAAAATGAGTTGAATAAATCTTTACTTTTGTTTGACCTTTTAATAATATACATATGCAACCGTAACATCATCTTAAAACAGTGACAGAGCACTAAAAACAGCGAAGACAAACTACTCGTCTAACATTTTACTTTTGATTGTCGGTCATCAACAAGCTCTCTTCCATCTTGACTTCCAGCAGAATAACACCTTGCTGATAATCGGACACCTCTTCGGGCATGAGCGAGATTTCGATTTTATCCGCTTTATCGTTGAGCAGCGAGTCGCCGCCGCCGCCGTTGTCCGGCATCGCCATCTCCGGCCTCGCGGGCCTGAAAAACGCGTAATTCTCGGCCAGCGAGATGAATCCTCGGCGGAAGAAGCTGCCGTTCTCCTCCTCGTCCCCGTCCTTCTCCGGCTGCTCTGAATTTTCCGGCCCCTCCCTCCTCTCGTTCTGCCGCTCGTCCGCGCATCGTTCGCTCAGCGACCTGATCTCCTCCAGTATTTTCGCGCCGAAATCGTCCTCGTTGTCGTCGTCGCCGCTGTCCCTCTGGGGTCGCGGACTGAGTACGCTCTCGTGATGACTCCACTTCTTGCGGTGCCGCCTGCAGCAGCGCTGGTGCGAGTCCGCTTTCTCCGACGCCTTTGCCCTTTGAATTCGCAGAGAAAAGCTCTCGTCAAGAGTGGTGTAAAGACTAGTGTAATGGGACAGTGAAATTTATGCAAAATGTAAGATTTTTAAACCTTAAACCTTAAAAAGCTGACAGACGTATATGTTAGAGTAAATTTAAAGTACCTCGATTGTTCCTCTTCTGTCTTTGATTCCCGTAAAAATTGACTATTACTGTCGCACGACCGCGTAGTTAATGTATCAGCTTTCATTCTCGAAGCCCCTTGAAGATTATTCAACTGCTCGTTCGACAAACTGATGGGTTTTTTAAATTCCTTTGAAAGTTCTTCAAATGAAGAATTCTCTGTGGAAGTACTCTTGTCCTTCATCGATGGTCTCATCTCTTGCGAACGCCATCGAGGAGTCTCCTTCCCAGCCGTTCCCCTTTCAATCTTGTCTTCTTTTCCAACGAAACGTTTACTTGAAGGTCGCTTATTGAAACTCTCGATTTCGGACGGGAAAAGTTTCCACGAGTTTTGATAGTCACTAAAATTGCAGACACTCGGACTCAAAGTCGTCAGTTTGCCCTTCAGATTCATCGCTCGGAATTCGGCCACCAGCTTGGACAACATGAGATTCAACGGCTGAAGTTCGTGGTCTATCTTTAGTATCGACTCGACGCCCAAGCTGCTTCGGCTGACTGATCTTCGTGAAATGGACGATTTCTGCGGTTTGATCCTCGATAATGATTCTTCCGATCTTTTGGTGGTGAACGCCGATCTCGTATTTGGCGGAGAAGCCTCCTCGGGAGTAAGACGGGGAGAGTCTGCTTTGAAGCAAAATTTGCTGAAAGTGACTTGGGCCAAATTCTCCATGATTTTATGCTTCGCTTCGCTCATGCTTATCATCGGCTCTTCTTCGGGATTCGTTGCTTCGTCCTCGTCAACTGTCGGTTCTAATTGTTCGTTTACTGATTTAGGCGTTACAGTGGTAACGCTGGGATTCACTGAAAGCAATGAACCGGTGGCATTGTCTTCTCCCTCTGCTTCGTTTTTTGTAAATAAATCTGTTGAGTCCAGAGATGCGATAAAGTCGGCTGGAAGAAAATGTTCCAAGTCTGGTAATTCGTTCCCTCCTGGTACTTCATTCCCTTCTAGTAATTCATTGTCTTTGGGTAATTCATTGTCTTCTGGTAATTCAATTTCTTTTGATAATTCATTTTCTGTTAATTCATTTTCTTCTGGCAATTCATCTTCTTCTGGCAATTCATTTTCTTTTAGTAATTCATTTTCCCCGGGTAATTCGTCATATTCTGGTAATGCAATACTGATGATTTCTTCAGGTTGATCCTGTAACTCAATTGCGCTCAAGGCATCTGACATGAATTCAGATATGATCTTACTTTGCTGTGACAAGCAAGTGTCACTTTTTATGGACAAAACATATTGGGCAGCTTTGTCCAGTATCAAAGAATCATTATCTTTCTCTTGCAGCACCGAACTCGACTGGCTGGAGTTCAAGACGCTGTTGAAACTTGTCGGAGAGTGTAAGCTGGAGGGAGTTCGTGAAAATTGAAAATTGTATTCATTGAGCGTTCGCGGGCTGGGTAATTCACTGGAAGTTTCGTAATCGCAATCCGATAAGGTGTTCGTGGATTCTGCGGTCATCAAAGCTGAAGACGCTAGGCTCATCTCCGAAAAACTGCTGTAATTCGTTTTTATTGAACTGACGACACTCATTTTTGCTTATTTTAGTAGTGAATCTGTACAACACTTGAATTTCTTTTTGAACAAGATTGTGATTAATGAGCATAAATTTAGACTTGAAGCTTTCCGATTGGCGACCAGAACTTAATGATGGTTCAGGTTAAGATTCGAAATAAGATAAACACGCGTATAATTAAATTATCTGAACGTGGTTAAAAATCGATTAACAAATGATTGGATTTCAGACTTGCAAAAGTATAAAAGAAATAAATAAATTTATTTTGAAAATATTCTGTTTTTTTTTTTTAATTCATACCTTTAATTCATATCATACACATCCTTTTTAGTTTCAAAGGAGGTCAAAGAAATGTAAATATTTTATTTAATATATAAAAAATACAAAATAGTTGCTTTTGTTTCCATTCTTTTTATTTTTTGGCTTTTCCATTCTCAAGACAAAATAACAGTGCATATTAAATTGTGATGTAAATTAAATTTGTTAACACTAATTTTTTCGGAGACATAGTGACCTTGAATGAAAAGCACCTTTTATACGCGATTTTTTACGCGAACATTATCAATTATAAAAATATATTTTAATAAAATAATCAGCCATAATATTTAAAATCTAATAAAATCTTCAATGAATAAATAAATAATGATATACATCGAGCACTTTCGTTTCAGAGCTATCACCTGAAACAAATAACAATTTAATAATTAAAATAATTATTGTCTCGTGTCTTAAGAAATATTTAATCATTTTTTTCTAGTAACAAGTTGTGTATACTCTACAAATTAAAAAGTTTAATTAGAATAAATTATTTAACCTGCGGACTGTGTTTGTCGCGCTCGCAGACCAGTCGAGGCAAGTGGATATATCGTCTGGGGCAAGGGTTGTCCATCATCGTCTGATGAGAATGGCCCTACCGAAGTACGCGGTAACAACTCGTACTTCGGAGCCGCTTTCCTCATCAGACGATGATTATAATTCCATGAATAATAACAATATAAATTAGAAATACAAGTTAGCATTTATTAAAAATGCAAAGTCATTTTTTGGCGATTTACTCCTGCTTCCTAAAGTAAAATTTTGTATTCATTATTTAATAATCTATAATCATTATATTTAATCATCCAAAAAAAATATTTGTAATTGGGCCATTGTATTCCACAGCAAGTATATTTTTTCTTCGATGGCTCGACTTTATACTTTTTGGCCAATTCTCTCGTCCATCCTCTTGACCTAGGCACGGAGAAAAGATGTTAATTTTATCAATTTTTTTACATAAAAAATAAAGAAAGTATTCTATTTTGTTGACAAAAGCTTGTTTATCCTTCCTTAAAAAATCCATGAAATGTAAATTGAAGCTCATCATCGAGCGTTGTGATTGGTCCAATAATTAACAAAGAACGGTTCATAGTTCTAAAATTGTTATCCACAAAATAGTTTTCAAGGCTCTTGCGTGTAGTTATATACATATACTTTTTAGGCTTGATCACACAAATTACGAACAGATATACTCGTAATTAAAAGAAATCTTCTGTGAACGCGACTTAGCTTAGATTTACGTTAGCTTTTTTATCTTCGGATTAAGTGAAGGTAAAAAAAAAAATAATGATGTATCTTCAAAATACTTCAGTTCAATTAAGCTTTATCAGCAAAAAGGATATTTTGAATGATCCTATTTTATACAGTTGATCGAGTTTTGTTGCCAACTACATTTTTCAAATAAGAACAAATTTGAAGCAAATATTTAGTTATAGTTCATAGTTGAATTAATGCGTATTAAGATCAAAATTAGAAAGGTTGAGTCAACATTTTATAAGCTTAACCTATTTTATAAACCGTATTTTCAAGTACACAATACAATTAATTGTCTTTCAAGAAAAATTTTCCAAAAAAAAAACTAAATAAAAAATCTTTTACAAAAATTAATCAATTTATATTTATTATATTTTTTCCTTACACCTTAAAATACAATTATAACCGATTTTTCGAACAACTCCAAAAATTACTATCACAATGCTTCCTCTAAGAGGAAGCAAAAAAGTACTCGCCGCCCTCGCCGGTCGCCGCTAACTGTTATAGGTATGGCGCACGCGCGCATTTGATATGTTAGATACCCACAAAAATCAAAGCTCTATTAACGAGCCAATCATATTTGATTTCTATTAAAAGACCGGTTTCATTAAAGAGACAAATATTTCATTTACAAATTTCATTTTTAAATTGAACGGTTGCATGTTTTTTAGGGCTCATTTTGATTAAAAAATGATTAAGAAAAACTTTGCTATTAGTGATATTACAATCGGTACGCCAAATATTTAACCTCTTTATTTTACAAATATGTGATTACGAAATTCATTTTTCTTTTGAGTATTACCAAATGATTTAAAAAATTTTATTCTAACTTACAAATCACTTTTAATTTTTATATTGTAATTTCTAAAATAAATATAAATAAACAGAAACTATATGCTATCAAAAGAAAAACAAAAGCATATTGTAAATGAACAAGCTTGATTTCATGATAATTTGTTACACGAGGATTTTTATAACGCAGTTTATCCAAATCGTTTAAATATTTAACTACGCCGTACTGAAATAATCTATTAAAAATTATTTCAAAACGACGATGTAAAGGTGAATGATCTCGTATTAGTAAAACGTCAAATCTGTCATACGATTTATCGCGCGAAATCATGTGCGTTTCATCTATTCCACTCATGTTATAACGAACTTCAATGCAATCTTCTATGCAAGCAATTTTAGGGTTTGTCTCCATCAATAATAAGCATTTCGATACATTTTCAGTTATATACTTATTATGTAAAAGAGAATCGCGGTAAGATTCTTGCAAATCTTTTGATATATATACTGTATAACCAGCATTAACTAAATCATGTGGTAATACTTCGGTGTTTCCAATTGACTCAAAAACAAATATTGCATTAAACTGACATTGCACGTAAGTATACAAGACCAAAAATGGAAATACTAATGAATAATATATGTTCGCTTTCCGAAAAGTAGAATGTTCATTATGCACCATAGAAACTCCCAGGCACATTCGAAGTATGTCCATACTCATTATAGAATAGCTTAGCCTCAGAAACTTTGAAAATACTACAATAATGATGACGGTCAAGCCAAGGAAGGCAGAAAGAGTCTTTAAAGAAAAAACTGTCAGTATTCGCACCATTATAGATACTCTATTTTTTTTCATGATGCAACATAAACCTGCCAAAACGTAGGTGTTAATTTCGTTGAGCCACAGACCTCTTCGATAATCCTCCGATCCCAAAGCTTCGTATTTCCCTCCCAACACCTCGTCTACTATCCCAGATGCTGTGCCATTTTCATCAATTTCACCAAAATCGCTTTCTTTGAATTCCACAAATCTGCAATTGGCTTTTACACTGTTACAAAGTATTTTCATGTATTGGCGACCAAGATTATATACTTCCACGTTATTAATGGTATAATTTGACGTAGCCACGTCCATATGATAATCTGATAAATCTTCCGTTTTGTCGAACCAAATTTCCGCACACATCGAGGTAATATCTGGCAGGAAAAATGTATAATAGAATAATTCAAACAAGTTCCTTAACGACTATACATATAATAAAAAATCCATGCAGAAATTACTTACCTATACTTTGTTCAGCATTCGCATACATTGTGAACAGAAAATCACCGTTCTCTTTCGTAGACTTGCCGATTTCCTTCCAAAATTTTGGTGCTACTGTAGAATACGGATTAAAAGTTCGCAAACTAATGCCAGACGAATAGTCGTTGCATAGAAAAATAGCATAAATTATGTTCAATTTCCAAATCAATTTAAAGAGCCTTTCCACGTATTTACAACTATTTTTATAAGCTGTGTATTTTATAACAAAATGAATTTCAACGCTCCACCACAAAGAATTCCTCAACTTGTATAAAATTGTTTCTAAAATTACTCCATTCAAATCCATAATAACGATACTTTTAGCTGGTAACGGTTTCTTTACCGTTTTATCATTGTAGGAATATACGGGGTACACCCTGGGCTTCGTCTTATGCACATATAAATTGTCTTCCTTTTCGATATCAAATAAAAGTACAGGTCTCAATTGAGATTTAATAAAATTATCATAATTAAAGCTGGTCCAATTTGCAAAAAAGATGCGCCCATCAAATTCGCCATCTGCCGTACAATCGTCAAGAATAGCCAACTAAAAACAAATCTATATCTGTAATTTTTGTATATTAAACAAGCAGTTTCCTTTTTATAGTTACGTTTAAATCTTCTTCGATAAAAAAACTATTTTTCCACAATATTTTAGCAAAATATATATGTATAAGAGAAAACTATTACCTCAAATTCTTCCAATGCAATGTTAACTGTTTTTGGATTACTATTATTTTTAAAAAATAAATCACAAGTACTAAAAATTATGAGGAAATAAAATATAAAGCAACTTTCGTAAAACCTCATCATATACAGTAAGTTTACTTATATATATATATTCAATATATCGTTCAATATATCCTGATTATTTTATAGAGAAATATTTTAAAATTTTTAGTTTTTGTTTTCGAACATTTTGAAATTGAATGTAAATTGTTTTTCTGAGTATTGCATATCACAAACTGACGTTCAAGAAAGATGCACAGGAAGCAGTTATTGATTATGTTAAAAATTTATAGCAAAAAATTACAGACATTAAATTTTCTACTTAAAGTTAGATCCTTCAGGGATAGTAAAGATTATTTTAGCCCTTTTTTCATACAAGCAAATCTATAGTTTGTACTTAATTTATATGATATTAGTTAGAAAAAATAGTATGAATTTTAGTATCTTGACTGAACAAAAATGAAATGATTGTAATTTTCAGAACGTTCAATAACAGATATTAAATTTTCACAAATTTAATAATCTTAATTTAAAATTTAATTATTCTAACTTTAAAACATATCAGAATTAAAGTAAAAGCACAAAAACATAAATTTAAAAAAATACGAAAATGAAAATCATATAATTCGATATTTTCTTCAAACCTTACTGTCAACTTTTTTATATTGAAAATCCATTTCATGCAATTACTTAAAAATAGTTTAGAGTAAATAACTTGTACAAGGGCGCGTAAAGGCGAATCTTTCAAAATAAAAACATCTAATCTATCATAAATATCTTGTATGATTTGTAAATTTTTATTCTTCACATTCACGGAGAAAAGCGTTTTAGGAAAAATGACTGCATTCGTCAGTAATTCGAGGGCAGTGTTTAAATCACGATGAAAATTACTAAACTCGAAACTAAAATTTCTGGAAGTTTTCATCATTTTTGTTTTAAAATTAACAATTTTTGCTTTAAAAATATACTGCAAAATGAATGGAATATTTTATTACGTAATCAATTTGTAATCAAATCATTACGATAATTGAAAATAATATTAACAATAATGAAAAATCCATTGCGCATTTCAGACTCTGTTTCTAAAAAAGTTATTATAAAACGGTTAGAAAAAATTCTTATTACATTGCAATCAACATCAAGCGGTAACTTATACAATTGAAATAAGCCGCCGCGTTTTAGCCATCTAGCGCGTCGAGCGCGAAGCCACGATTCAAAAACCCGCTCGATCAACCTATCAATTAATCGGCGCATGAAATCGATGAAAAAAAAAATCGTTAATTGTCAATTTACGCAAGAGACCCGTACGGACGTGTCGATCGTCGTGTACACCGCGATTTATACCCCGCTCCGTCACCTACACTTGTCCAAATAAATCTCCCTACCTCTTGACAAAAAAAAAACCCGCACCCACACGGTAATATAATCTGTAAAAATAAATCCCTCGCGAAATAAGGTGAGAAAAGAGCGAAAAACTCCTTGCATCGTTCCGCAAAGTGCGCCTCTCATATACGTACGCGGCGCGCAAGCAACACGTCACGCGAAAAGAAACGATCAGAAAGAGAGAGAGATAGAACGAAAGCTCGGCGTCTTTGTCGCGCTTGCGTAAAAGCGAGCCAGCGGGGCTTAAAGTCGCAGAGAGCCGAGAAGGCGCGTGTGGCGTGTCCATATACACACGACGGCGACGTGCTCTCTTTCTCTCTCTCTCTCTCTCTCTCTCTTGTTGGCTGTGTGACTCGCGTGTGAGAGTGCCGGTTTCGAGTATATCTCCCTCTCCGTGTCCCTCTCGCCTCGCGCTCGCGCGCAGCACACAGCAGCGGATTCGCGCCGCGGCGGCTGATACCCACACTATCCGCCGCGTTATATACGCGGCTACACGTACACTTACTCGGGGGGGCTCCGCGCACACAGAGGAAAAAAGCCGCGGAGGACATCTTGAATCGCGTAGTGGAACGACGTTTTAGACGGCAGCCATCTTGCAATCCCTAATCAAAGATCTCCTCTCTTCTTGTCTGTGTGCTGTGCGCGAGCCGAGCGGGTTTTTAACGTTTTTCCACTGATCCTGCCGTGTGACCCAGGCGCAGAGGCCGGATTCCCCGATAAAGCACACAACACAGGCCCTCAAATGGCGTTGAAGCGGATCAACAAGGTAGGTGTAGGCACCGATCACGCCGAAGTTGCTCTCTCTCGCTCTCGCCAAGAACCTATCTCCCTCTCTCCCCGCTGCCCTGCACGTCTCCCTCGAGCGTCTCTTATATCTCCAAGACGGCGGACCTCCTCGACGACGAGGTCCGCCCCCCGCTGTCCGGAAGCGTCCCGGAACGGTCGTAGATCAGATAACATGAGCCCGGGTCGCGACCGCGGAGGGATCCTCCTTGCACAGCTTTTTTTTTCATTGCTCATTGTCGCGCAGATCCTCCTCCGGGAGTCGCGCTCCGAAGGAGGCGCTCATGATGCTGCTTCGGTTATGATGGCCGATGTGCGCAACCTCGGGAGGAAGAGGGGAGGAAGGAAGGGGTAAGCGCGACTCCTGGTGCGCGACCTTCGTCGGAGGCTCTCACGTGTCCAAGCGAATTCGGGAGAGCTGCTCTTTTTCAACACCCTGGCGCCGCTCGTGGGCCTTGCTTCGTCTCTCTCTCGGCCCGAAAGAATTGCCGGAAGTAATGTAAAACCCGTGGGCCTCGAGACTCTGCTGCTGCTTTGCTCCGTCCATAACGTGTATATGCCCGTGTTCGTATACGTGTATATATAGATCGCTACTCACACGAACGGCGCGAGAGAGCTATAGATAACTCGGAAATCGTTGAAATTCTCACGATGCTATGCGCCAAGGGTCGTGTGTCTCGAGAGGAGTCGCGCGCGAAGACCTTCCCGGGTGGATGGTGACATTCTTTAATGAGAGACAGACTTTCTGCTCTTCGAGAATGACAGAGCGAGCAATTCTGTTAATGATATCTAGGATGCTTGTTCAGCTCTGTTATGAGTCATCGATCCTGTTGTTGCTTGTCCAAAGAAAGCAGCGATGAGCCATGCAGTTGTATGTAGTTCACTACGAGGCTCTTTGCTCATTCTAGTTTATGCAAAGAAACATGCCAATTCACTCTATTCAAATTTGAAGCTAGCTGCTTCTTGGTAGAATGCAATTTTTTCTCAAGAATTGTCTTGGAAAGCATTTAATTTGATATTCGATAATTTGTTTAATGTAACCTTTCAGTAAAATAAATGAATATCAATTGAAAGAATTTTTAATGCTTTACAGGAGCTCCAGGACCTCGGGAGGGATCCTCCAGCACAATGTTCAGCAGGTCCTGTAGGGGATGACCGTAAGTTGTATTAAATTAAAATTCTCAAGCTTTAAACAGAAAGCAGGCTTTTAAATGTATACAAAGTAAAATAAAAGTACTTTAAAGTTATTTCTTTACCTACAACAGTACAGATATACATTCCTTCAAAACTATTACTGCCAACAAAATGGCTAATAAAAGTAATTTATGGAGTACTACTATTGAAGTACATTAATAGATTGGAAAATGAAAGTAATACATACGTAAAAAAGTATGTACATATAAATTATACTGATTTATAAATTTCTTGTTTAAAAGCAAGTATAATATAATTTCCTATCTATATAATCATAAGTTTCATTGATAACAAAAGAACAGTTTTATATGTGATTATTTATTTCATTTAAATTTGTTTAAGCAGTATAGAATAAGAGTCAAATAAGTATTATTATCGTAAAATTATTTTTAAATACTTATAGTGCATGCATTTATTATATTTGACTGTTGATGAGTAAACTTTACTAATAATTTTAGTACTTTTTATGACATTCATCTTAAAATAAGATTCTATATATAAAAACAATTGACTCATAAATTTTAAAAAGATTATGTGAAAATAATTTAAGAAAATTGAAGCAAGAAAATATGCAAAGAAAATTTTTAATTTTTAGTAAATATTCTTGTTGCTGATTATTCAAACATAAAAGATGATGTAACAATATGTTTTAGTTTTTCAATATTGATGTCATTATATTTCTTTATTTACAAGTATTATTAATATTTACAGTATTTCACTGGCAAGCAACAATTATGGGTCCAGTGAGTATCTGGAAATTTTAAAACATATTTATATTATATTATAAAAATGAATCCATTCTTTTACAACATATTTGTATTTGCAGCCTGACAGTCCGTATCAAGGAGGAGTATTCTTTCTAACAATACATTTCCCTACAGATTATCCATTCAAACCTCCAAAGGTAATTGAAGATCATTGTAACACATTATAAATCTTTTAATTTAGAAATTTATGTATTGACACTATTTTAATAACTATTCTATCATTGAGATTAGAAACTGCATGAGTCATAATGCAGTAGAGTACAATGACTTATTGAACTTTTTACGCTTTCATACATCTGCACAGCAAGTGCAACATAAAACTCTTTACATTTTTATTATTAATTATGTTAATTTTTAACTTTCTTTTATTTTTTTTTAGGTTGCTTTCACAACCAGAATTTATCATCCTAATATTAACAGTAATGGAAGTATTTGCTTGGATATTTTAAGATCGCAATGGTCTCCTGCACTCACCATTTCAAAAGGTAAACATTTAATTTTAAGGTTATAATTTAGATAGAACTTTATAAAATGTATGTATGTATTTCAATAACAAAAATGCATGGTAAAAGACATTTAAGAATAAAGTAAATAGGTAAATTGATGTTTTTAATAAAAGTTTGTTGTACTTAAGTTATATTTAATAGATGCAAAAATATATATAGTAATTTAGATTTGAATGTTAATAACCATTCATAAATATGTAAAAAAATGCGTAAGTTACAAAAAAATTAGATGAAGTAGTTTATTACATGTTTCGCGTTGGCAAAATAGGTAACACGTATTGAAATATTGATAATTTTGAATTTCCAATTTCTCCTTATATTATGCAACACTTCTGTGTTTTCTGATATTAAACTTTTCTCTGAGACATATTCATATTGTATAAATAGGATATCTTCATTTATTTTACAAGTTATTTAACATAATCAGATTTATTATTATTTTAATTATTAGATGTAATTAAATATTGACGGATCGAAATCGTCAACTATTCATTCTTATATATTTTTGTTTACTTTTCAAAAGATCAGCTATTTGCTCAACATGAATACTTAATTTGATGTGCATAAATAATACACTGCTTAATTGGTTTTTTGAACTTAAACTTTAAGTTGTTCTTTGTTATACTAAACTTTAATTTCTTATAAAATTTTAAAACCAATGTTTTATCAAGTGAATTTAAAACATTAAAAGTAAAAAGAATAATTGTTATTGATTTTCTAAGAAGCTATTATAAATATTGGTGTATTGTAATTAAAAAAAAAATGTAACTTATTTTTTATAATTTTAAAAGGCCAAAGGTATCGTTAAAAGATTTCTTAATTACTTACTAGTTTTAAAAATGAAAAGTTAGAAATTGATCTGCCTTTAATTGAAATGTTCATTTTTGTTACAGTTTTATTGTCAATATGCTCTCTGCTGTGCGATCCAAATCCCGATGATCCTCTAGTTCCCGAGATAGCTAGGATATACAAAACCGACAGAGAGAAGTACAACGAATTGGCACGCGAATGGACGCGCAAGTATGCCATGTGATGCGCCAATATCCGTTAACCTTAACATCTGTACGTCACCATCAAACAGTCCCAGCCTAAATGCCATGTATCAATCAGCACCGATTCAACCTAGCTATGGCTCGTCTGTCCTTTAAGTAAAGTAATATCAACATCACATCGTCTAAATCAGACTTCCGGGCTCCGCAGGGCACCGCAGGCCAGCTGTGATCGTTCCATAGTAAGAAGTTCCCTCCTCCCTGGGTACCCTGCGCATTTCCAAGTCGGTGCCACAATGGCAACTAAAGGCGATTTACAAAGGATCATGGAATAAGGTGGTTCATCCCTCAAATTTACTAAAAAAAGAAAATTGTAATCTATGGATCGAGGAAGCAGCAGATACAGACAGAAATGAGAGACAAAATATCCAACATATTGTTCGCTTTAATTTTCGCAGAAATAAACGAGAATTTTAAAAAGGAAAATAAAACAATATAGGCGAGTGAAAGTAGGATTTGTATTTGAATTTAATAGTCTAATTTTTATGATCGTACTTATGACGCTGTACTATCCTTGCAAATATACCTACTTTCTCAGTGAAAAAAATGATACAGAAAAACGTACGCTAACGAAAGAGAATGAGGAATATGAACGAATATTGTGCAAAGGAAAATAACTTCAAAATGGCAGCGCACCGATTGTTAGTTTTAAACGCAATGAGCGATCCACGCCCGTCCCTCGATACGATGCGGTCATTTTTTTTGTAAGACTGGGCTCTATATATATAAATACTTCTGAAAACGACATTGATCTTGTTTTTTTCTTTACTCTGAATATAAAATTAACTGATTCCTTTAAGTTCATCTTTCTTTTAAAAATTAAAAACCTCTTTTAAAAAATAAATTCTATGAGTAACTCGATTGGCGTGACTGGCTCGGTTTATCGGTGTAAACATACATGTGCGCGTGGGCGTTTAACTAAAAAAAGAAAAGAAAAACCATTGAAAACTGACAAAAAAATCAATCTAGTTGTAACATGTTTCAATGATAATGTACTATTACAATTACGATTACACGGAAGGAGAAAGAAGGGACGTTTGAAGTCAAACTCTGAACTTGAGGACAACAGAGGGTGGGCAATTATAACATTTGTAGCATGAGATTACAGGAGCCGGAATATTATAAGTACTGTTCCAAAAACGAGGATCCTCAAAGTAATTTGTACTTTCGATGGACGTACCTGTGTATTCTCGAGTGCTCTATTAACATAAATACTGTACAATTCGCTGAGACTTTTAAGTAATATCATGAAAGAGAGAGAGAGAGAGAGAGAAAGTGAGCGAACGAGCGCAAGTGAGTAAAGAGTCTTTCAAAGTGGGCATGCAGATAACAAAGTGCCCAAGTCGTAAGAACGAACGCGTTTGTACTTGTAATTACACTAAGACTCTTCGGAACTATATTAAAAATGAAGACAAAACTTTTGTCATCGCTGTACTGCTAATGTTATTATGTACGCCTGGTGACTACTTAGGTTTCAGATTTTTTCGTCTATCGCAGTATCAAAAATATCTTTTTTGTTTTTAATGCACATCGTGCGCGATACTTCTTGGCGAAGCGTTCAACTCTTTCTTCTTTTTTTTTTTTTAATATTCACATTGCTTAGATTTTTTACAGTCCCGATATGCAAATTTTGCACATAAAATTCGTGTACAAAATACAAGACAAAAGGAAATAAGAACACCGTTACAGTCTTATTTATAAATGATCAACTGCGTGAAAAGAGACACTTAAGATTAACTTAATATTTTTTTTTCTTTTTTTTTTCGCTGTAATGTGAAGAGAGACGACCGCGATTATTTTTGAAATATCAATGATGAGTGATCATGCGTCGTTGTAAGTGTTCCATTTGATGCGAAGATTTTTAATATTTAATGAACTCTTCGCTTTGCGTTTGAATTCTCAGGTCTGCGATGCGTTGCGAAGTGGTTTTTAAATTAAATTATTATTATTTTTTGTGGATTAAACTGGTAAATAATAAATGAGAAACGGTGCTGTGAGCAGTTTCCCAAATGTCGCTCGATCGAAATCAAAAAGTTTGCAAAAGCAGTTGCAACAATTTGGACATATTTCTGTTTCTTTCCATCGAGATTCATTCAGCGACACTGTAAGAAAAACCAACTGGCTTACGAAGAAAAGTTAAGAAGGTTTAGGTGAAAATATGCGAGACGAATCAATGTTTTTTGTAGATTGTAATCGAGAGTGGATTATATAATATGGTCATTTTTAAGTTTTATTGTTTTTTTTCTTTCGAATCGCAGTGTGTTGTTTTTAAATAAAAATAAAATAAAGAAGAAACTTAAAAAAATTAAAAGGACATTTTAAAAAAAGCGGCGGGATATCTATTGTATTTAAGACTTTGCTCCTGATTAATCACGTACCTCTACCGGAAAAGGATCTAAGAACAAAAGAAAGGAACAAAAATGAGAATGAACAACAACTCATTTGTAATTACTATTGAAGACGCAATAATGACAAATTTTTAATAACTTATCTTG
Organism: Ormyrus rosae; assembly: GCA_035047165.1. Taxonomy (NCBI): domain Eukaryota; kingdom Metazoa; phylum Arthropoda; class Insecta; order Hymenoptera; family Ormyridae; genus Ormyrus; species Ormyrus rosae. The sequence continues at coordinate 742,885 of JAWWML010000032.1, read as the reverse complement.
TGTACATTCTAGCGTTTAGCCCTTTATATAAATAAAGTCCACATAACGATACATAAAGTTGAAGACTACCTGCTTTTCAAAAGACACGATACACCACCCAGAGAAGTGCGCAAAAGTCGAAAGCGCACCTGCTGAGTTTTCACGCAGCGTCGCGATTCGTGCCAAAAAGAGACGCTCAAGCAGCCGCCGAACACATAACTTCTTCTCGTATAAACAAAAATACAGTCGACTCGACCCCATCCGAAAGTGTCTAATTATACCGAGGTAGATGAGAATAAATTAGGCACCGGCTATGACCCAGTGACTGTCGGCCTACGACACGTGCGATGCGAATAATTATCCGAAGGCTGACCAATGTCAAGCGAATCCAACACTAAAAGCGGCCGAGCAGCTCTGCCAAATTTTCAAATTCGGATGATATCGCATATGCTTGTACACTCTTAGGTATCGAATTCGTTGGACACGCCTTATTAATTTGAAGTGAACGTTTATAACACATTCGTTTCCTAATTTTCAACGTGTATAAACAAAATGTAATGGATTGAGAATCTGTGTTTACGTCAGAGTTTGAAAACAACAAACAAATACTATTTTAGAAGATCATTTTTGATAAAAAAAAGTTTTTGACAGATAGGGACTATATTTTTTATGAGAATTTATTGAAATGATAAAAGTTGCCTCATAAAAATTTTTGAATTTTAAAATAATAATAATAATTCTATTAAAAACTTTTCTGGTTGGTGTAAATTGTCACGTCAATTTTTATACAATTTCATAATTGAGCAATGATGTAAACATAATAAAAATCCTTTGACATATCTTTTAAATTCTTCATTATTTATAAACAATATCAAGTGTTCTTGACTTTTTTGCAAAATAATTTATTACAAAATAGGCAATAACACATAACAATATATGATACATTTGTTATAAATTTCCTTCACTTCAAAATAAGAAGTGCCAACGATTGCGAAAAAACCTTAGTTCTGGATAAAAAAAATTAGTAAACTGATAAATACTAGAAAAACTTCTAGTGCGAGCTATTTTTTCTTGCTGCACAGATTTTATATTTGCGTTAAATATTTTACGCAATAAAATACTAAGCGTTATGATGCCTTTCGCACGATAGATCAAAATGTTGCTGTTTCAGATTTGGAAAATCAGAAAAATTGAGAATGTTTTTCTCGATTGGCATTGAATTTCAATTTGCGTCAAGATTGTTAAAGTCAAATGATCTCTCGCAACTTTGCTCTCTTTGTTCACTCTTGTATAAGAATTTCTCGTTCTTGCGGAGTGCTGATTTCATTTGAAAGCTGCCTGAAAAGTCTAACAATCTGATTGTTGGAACGTTTAATTTTTATCGCTTAAACTGTGTAAAGGGGTGAACCTCGAGACAAATTTCATATTCGATTGCGCCTCTTAAATATCGTTTTATAATAAACGAATATTCGCCGAGAGCTCTTTAGATCTTCGATGCCGTAAGCGTAAAAATACTTCGTAAATAAGAATAACAAAAACTAGGTAATCTTCTTATCTATATTCAGATAAGATCAAGAAACTACGTGATTTACATCGATTAAATTAATCAAAATAACAGTTTGCCATCATAAATATTTGGAATGATTCAAGTAGTTATCGTTTACTAGTTTTTAGTTTATCAAATATCTTTTTAAATTCTTTTAGTTCATAGCTTAATATAATTATAGAACTTACTGTATTATTTAAATTTAAAATACTTTTTTCCGTTTTATTTTCTCTGAGAACTACTTTTTGAAAGTAGATAAGTTTTAATTATCTACAAAGTACACAAATTTTCTTTTGGCAGCTTAAATTTTGTACCACTAAAATGTAAAATTAAATTTTACATATTATTCTAATACAAGTATTATGACATAAAAGTATACAATTTTATAAATATGCATTTTATTAAGTTCCAAAGAGTTAAGATAAATATTTGCTACCTTGCGATTATAAAAATAGACATGAATATGAATATAGTTTTTTAATTTAGTATAATTTATACACTAAATTTTATGATTGTAAGCTTTGTTTATTATGAATTTATTATCACAGTATTTTTATAAGATTACAAGTATATTGATTCATATAAATATGAATAAAAGTATACTTTCAATTTTAAAAAATTACTGGATTTAATGTGCTCAAACCCAACCCAACAATGTTGGATTAAAATTGAATTACTATGCTAATAAATATAAGAGAAAGAATTGGATAGTTAAAATGAAGTTTTAACCATCAATTCCTAAAACTTATTAATCAAATGCTTATAAAAATATTTTTCTATAGATTTAATCATACTTGAGATACATTTAATCTAAGTAAAAAATACTTGGTAATAATAGAATTGTAATCAATCATATACTATATTCACATGTAAAAATGTTGATGAATTAAAAATTAATTATTAATGTATAACATTTACTTATTGACATAATAATAAATTATATTGTTTAAACATATCATTTTAACTCAAGGTAAGTTAATACAGATTGGTTGCACTAATTATTTTACAAATTGTTTATTTTTTATTTCTGATGTCTTTTCAAGTAAGAGTATACTCTTATTGTTAATAAATCTGTTTTTTTACTATTCAATTTATAAGTACATTCAAATGCTTGTTTAATGCTTTTTAATTTTAAAACACTAAAATGTTTATTATTTTCATTACTTATTCTGCAAAAAATAAATTATACTAATATTTCACCATAAATTATGATTTCAAGTTAAGAAGTTTTAATTGTGGTCATTTAAAAAAAAACTAACTTGATTCGCTTTAATTCAACATTTTAATTTAATTCAAAACAACTTTCTCCAAAAAATTCATCGTCTTCCGCAAAATCTGTATAAATTTAAATAACTAATTATAGCTATAGCTGCAAATGTAATTACGGTATTTTTCAACAGAACCACTGAAGAAGAGCAAAAATACCCGAAACAAAATAAAATTGTACCATCATTTCGAGACGCAGTGCAAAGTGCAACAACAATAAGTCAAGAAACATTGTGAACATCATCTACAATAGCTTTCATTTCTGAGTATACTAACGTATTTTTTTTTTGCGAACAGTATAAGTTTGAAAATCACGTAAGCAGGTGATTATGATGGATAAACCAACGGAAGATTTGCATTTTACAGAAGATACGTCATTCAGGCTCTAATGAAAATATAATGTGGAATCCAATGGACTTCGTTGGATTCCGATGAAAATCCATTGGAATCCAGTGCAATCCAGCTGATATTTTCAATAGAGAGTAGATCAATTTTTTAGTAAAAATATCCTTTTGCGAAGAAAACCGTTTTAAAATTAATTAAAGACGATGAAGCCGAATCAATTAGGGATACGAATACGGAGTCTTGTCAAAATGGGATTTATCGGCGCGAAAAACCCAGAAGCGCCGAAACATATAGTTTACAACAATCTGAGGAAGTCGTGCTAAGTAAATAATGCGCTTTGGAAAAGAGAAGAAGGGTGATTATTATACTATCCGCACAATTACAGGCGTGAAGGTTCATTCTTTTTCAGATAACTATTAACGAAATGAAGATTCATCAATATTATTAAAAAATATTAAAATATCATTTTCTTATTTAAGTTACGCAGCGACTTGCGAGTTTCTAGAACGGAATAACTTGTGCTTTTTAAGAGCTCGTGTGGTGCAAGTTGATTCAATTATATACAAACTGTATTCACTGTAACAGGAAAGGTTTTTCTTTGGTTCTGACGTTGTTCAGTGCTCCGAAATACCGCGATTTATTCAATAAGGCTAGATTATTATTTATATTTTAACGACAAATGTCACAAATCGGTGAATTTATTTTAAATATCATTTTCATTTATTAAAAAAAAATGTAGGGAGCAATTTTCAAGTTGAGTAACAATGTACTTAATTGCAATTTTACGCTACCATACCACTTGCCAAATCGCGACAAATCGGAACAAACGACTTATAAAGGTGACTTCCGAACCACCTGAGCTTTTTGAGTTATTAGGTACTTGCAAACAAATTACAGTGGTGTCTCAATGTTAGTTTTGCTGAAGACCAGACCTTCTGGTTAAAGGAGCGGTACTCTACCAACTAAGCCATCGCTGCTCTTTAGAGATTATTTATTATTTAGAGCTTAGAGACTCATGCGTGTGGCTGATCCGAATGAGGGAAAGGACGGTGGAAAAGGTAGAGAGCGTTTCGTCTCGGAGTTACCGACTAACTGTTAAGGTAATTATGAGCCTGATCGGATTTGGTCATCTTGCGAGAGTGACAGCGGGAAGTCGCAAGGCGCCACAATTATTTATTTTTGAACGACAAAAGTCACAAATCGGATTTATTTGGAATATTATTTTCATTTTAATCTAGGGAGCAATTTTAAAGTTGGCTGACAACGTCTTTAATGTTCTAAGATTTAATTCGGCGCCGCATTCTTACTGGTTGCTAAATTTTATGAACAGCACTCTTTGGTAAACTAACGTAAATTAGATTAAAATAACGTAAATAGCAATCAATTTTTTCTGATCTTTCATTAAATCTTCGCGAGCTCTGCGTTTGTTAACTGACGTTTACTTTTTATTATTATTTTTGGTACTGTCAATAAAACTGATTAACGAAAGTTTTTTAATCCTGCGCAGCGCTTATGTATTTAGGCTTTTTGATAGTCTGCAGGTCAAATAATTTATTGTAATTAAACTTTTTAATTTGTAGTGTACACAACTTTTTTCTAGAAAAAAATGATTACATATTTCTTAAGGCACGAGGCAATAATTACGTTAATTATTAAACTGTTATTTTTTTCAGGTGATAGCTCTGAAACGAAAGTGCTCAATGTATACCACTTATTTATCCATTGAGGATTTTAAATATTATGACTGTATGTTTTATTAAAGTATATTTTTATAATTGATGATGTCCTTTAAAAGAATCTTGCATAAAAGGTGGTTTTCATTCAAAAGGTCAGGTGTTGGTTTTGCCTTGCGAAAGGAAAAGCCAAAAAATTAAAAAATTAAAACAAAAGCAACTATTTCGTATTTTTTATATCAAGATCAACCACGATTTTCCAACCGGAATCGGACCGCACAAACGCGACTACCAACTCGCGGCCGTCGAATCATATCGTAGCCCACATAAACAAAAACAAGATTTAAAGCTCCATTTCGCAATAAGAGCATCTACATTTATGCTACGTGCGCAGCGCGTGCAGGGAGAGCTTCGCCTTTCTCTGTTCTCTCCGTCTCTCTTCGTACGTGCGTCCTCGTCTAGGGAGCGTGGCGCACTGTACGTTGCAGCTGATGTAGAATTCCGACAGTGCGATTCCTCCCGCAAGTCAGCGAACGCACACATTCACTCCGCATTGGGCAGCGTAATCAGCCGCAGGCATTTTCGCCAAAATCCAAAGAGAGATATCCGCTTATCGGAGGAGTGCAGTTCCTCGGTCCAGCGCTGTTGGTAGTATCGGCCCGCTCGTAAGTAGCACTGCTCCTCATCTGTGCTCCGTATTTTGGATATTCGTGGCGTGGCGTTTAGCCGAGCGTGGCTTTCGCCTGAGTTTCCTATGAAAGGGGACACGTCGCCGTTGCTGCTTGGATTCGTCGGTAGATGCAAGACTGATTGTCGCGAAGAGGTTATGAACCTCGCCGGTGGCCATGTTATTGCCGTTTAAATCCCGCGGTAAAACACTTTGAACCTTTGCCGAGCGAAATTTGGATCGGTTTTTGTTTTGTACGAGTGTTGAATGGAATGTAGTGGTATGTTTGTAAGGTTATTTGTTTACTTGTGCAATGAGTAAATTTGACGGAGTGAAAGCGGTCAGTTTTTTTAAATCAGGGTAAACACGGAAGTGTCAGTAATGTCAATTTTCTGCCAAAATCGTTTTAATTTATTATATAGAAATAGATTTTGATCTTAAAATATTTCTATTGTGACATTATATATCAAAATTTTTGCAAATCAAAATCAAAATTTTTCCAAACCAAATATTGAGTTTAAGAAAAAAATACTATTTATTTATTATACTAAAGTAAAATTTATGTTGCTGTATTTTTTATTATTGTATGATTTTGTTTAATTAATTAAATTATTACAATTATTTTTTATGTGACATACGTTTCACCACTACTTGTACGTCTAACCTCTATCCTGTCATTGTTAATTTATTATTCATCTGCCATCTTCCAAAAGTCTAGTTTTATTCATTTTTTCACATAATTTTCATTAAACACTGACCATTCTAAATTGAAAAATAGACTGTATAATAGTTTTATAATTAGCAAATCAAAATTGTAATCGGTGTGTCATTTATAATCAAAATTGTAACTTATTGTAATTTATCCAGTAATTTGTTTGAACTAAACTATTCAATTTTGTGAACATTAAAATTTTAGATCGATAAATGTTAACTTAGCATTAAAGCAATTAAAAAAATGTTCTTTCCAATTGGCTGGCCTCGTGTTTTAAATGTTGCAGAACCAGAGAAAATATGTTATATTGGTTGTAATCGCGATAAAATTCTGTTTGGTGTTCTCAGTGTTGATACCATCAGTATCTGGTGTTGTAAACCATGTGTTCCAATATTTGTCTTAAGAAGGACACAAGAATCTTTGGAAAAGTACGGAGAAAATTCCATTTTAGAATGGCGTCCAGATTCAAGTATGCTTGTAATTGCCACAACTGACAGTTATCTACTATTTTATAAAGTATATGAATCAAAAGAAGGAAAATGTCCATATGAACAAAAAGATTCACCTGTAAATAGTTTGAAGAGATATGGTGCAGAATTATTTATCAAGGAATCCATTCCCCCTATTTTGCTAAAATTTGATAAGAGTGTGTGGATTGATGGAGGTATAAGCTCTTTTGTATGTATTCGAGATGAGTTAATGATTGCAACACATACTAGTTTTGTCTTTAGATATAAGTGGGATGGAACGCAAAACAGAGATTACTCATTAGATCTGAGGAGAATTCCTTTTAGCATAGATCAGCAAGTATCAACAATAGCAACACCATTAACAACTAAAAATACTTATGTTACAGCAATTGAATATTCACCATTAGTCGGAGGATTTGCTGTAGTTTTTAATTGTGGAAAAGCTGCCTTTTTAACAGCACAATCATTAAAATTTGATCCTAACCAAGTTCAAGGAGTATGGGCAAGGGATTTGGATGACGCAACATGTGCTGCTGTAAATCATAAGTATAGATTAATCGCTTTTGGAAGAAAAAATTCACAAGGACTTGTTTTATATGTAGATGAGACTACAGGGTCTTTGGAAGTATCACACACTTTAGTTTTATCAACAAAAGATTATCCTGGTATACCTGGAGCAGTTTCATCTTTGCGATGGACACCAGACAGTTGCGCTATTGCATTGGCATGGTCAAGTGGTGGAATTGCAATTTGGAGTACTTTTGGTGCTCTATTATTATGTACATTAAAGTGGGATTATGGTCTGAATGTAGATCCATTACACAGTAATCCATTTGAAATAAGCACAATGGAATGGTCAGCTGAAGGCTATCAATTGTGGATGATTAAAGATTCTTATTTATTATCAAGAGATAACAGTTCGTTGAATAATGGACACGGCCAAACAAGATCTGTAGTTCAATGGGAATTTGTAAAAAGTCCACTGACAGTTAACCCATGCATGTCTCATAACGAACATATATATTTACAAGGAGAAGATCGTTTGTACATTAATTTAGGACACAAAATTTTTTCTACAAATATCAAAGTTCATATTTCTAATGGAGAACGAACTGATGGATTTTGCCATGTCCTATCAGGAACAAAACAGTGGCTCGTAGTTCCTATTCCATATGCATACACGAGCTGTAATTGGCCAATACGGTTTACAGCTATTGACGAGGAAGGACAAAGTATAGCTGTAGCTGGTAAAACTGGTTTAGCACACTATTCTATTTTGTCTCAAAAATGGAAACTATTTGGCAACGAGTATCAAGAAAGAGATTTTATAGTAACTGGAGGACTTTTATGGTACAGTGGATATTTGATAACTAGCAGTTATTCCATCCCAGAAAATGAAGATGAAATTAGAATATATCCAAGAGACGTCCGCTTAGATAATAACTACGTAAGAACTATAAAAATGGAATCACAGATCCTTCTTTTAAATATTCTGAAAAACCACCTTCTAGTTTTTTGCGCAAATTCTCAAATCAGAATATACATCATGTCAATGAAGAATGTAAAGGATGATCGTTGGATAGAATTAATGATGATGCAGACAGTAGACATAAGTGGCCTTTGCCCGCATCCAGCCTGCGTCGTTAGTGCTAATTTAACGCTCATCCGATCGAAAGTAACGGATAACGACGCATACCCAGAAACTCTTTTGCTGAACATTTCGGGGAAACTTTTAATGGTCCATCGCGCTCCTGTCTACGAAAATCCGGAGGTCTTATTCACGTGCGGTCCGCCTACTGTTTTAGCGTCCAGCGTCGAAAACGTATGGATCCCATGGAAATCGAAGAAAACTAAACCCCATCTCACGGAGGCAGTTTGGCTGTTCTGCGGAGCTCACGGAATGAAGGTCTGGCTGCCTCTATTTCCAAGAAGCCTTCAGGACAACGATCATACATTTATGAGCAAGAGGATCATGCTTCCATTTTACTTGAAAATTTATCCTTTAACAATTCTGTTCGAAGACGCGATTTTGCTCGGCGCTGAAAACGACACGGTCCTCTACACATCGGACACCAGTTCGCCGTTCATTCTGCCATTCAGCGTACTAGAATTAACGAGTCAAGTTTACCTGCACCAAGTTCTTCGTCAATTAATCCGGCGCAATCTGGGTTACCACGCTTGGGAAATCGCGAGATCTTGCTCGTCCCTTCCGTACTTCTCTCACTCGCTTGAATTATTACTGCACGAAGTTCTAGAAGAGGAAGCAACGAGCAAAGAGCCGCTTCCGGACCCTCAACTACCATCCGTCGTCGAATTCATTCAAGAATTTCCCGGATTCTGGGCTCGTGCCATCGTTCAGTGCGCGAGAAAAACTGAAATCGCTTTATGGCCTTATTTGTTTTCAGTTGTGGGATCGCCGAAGAAGTTGTTACAAATGTGCCTAAATAATCAGGAGTTGGACACAGCGGCAAGTTACCTTTTGATTCTGCAAAATTTGGAAGCTTCCTCTGTGAGTAAACAGTATGCAACTTTACTGCTCGATGCTGCACTGGAACAGGGAAAAAGAGAGCTGTCGAGAGATCTGGTTCGCTTTCTTAAAGCCATCGATCCGAATGACGATTACACGGCCACGCGTAATAATCCTGGTCATAACGCCTCGTCTTCTCAGGAGAAAAAACATAATTCGACTATTTCTTCACAAGATGATTTGTCTTTGGTGCTGGGCACAATGCAAGTATCGAGAAATAGAAGTTACAGTACTACAGCGACACCTAAATTGAATTCTAATTGAAAGATAGTATATTACACACCTAGGGAAGAAAAGAATTGGCAAGCTCATAGCTCGTGTAAATTGACATCCGAGCCGAAGGCAATTTTACTTCCCGAGGTGCGTATACTATTTTTCTGCTCGCCGGAAAGCGGCACCTTCGTTTTCAGAAAGTTGCCGCTTTCCGGCCGGAGGGCAGAAGAAAATATTTTTGAAGCTGATTATTTTGATTCTAAACTCTTTTTTATTTGGACTAAAATGTAATACAATAACTGCAGTTTCATCCAGCGTTAAACCCGAAAGTCATTGTATTCCGTTTTTATTTTTATACAAATGTAAATATCTTAACTCACTTAGTCGTAAATTAGAGAATACCTGAATCTCCACTGTTATACTCAGCAAAAAACTTTTCGTCGCCTCGAAAGAAGAGATTTTATTATTGGAAGATCAGGGTATGACATTGTGTTCGTTTAGTATATAATTTATTATAAAACAGAGGATCATATCTGTTGGTTTGAAAATGAGCAAGTTCTTTCAACAGCTGTTGTGTGAGCACGATTTATTTCAATTAATCTTAGCACTGCCAGCGCCTGTAAACAAGTCAACGATGGGTGCAATAATTATTAATAAGATAGACGCATAAAAAATAAGTTTATCGCTATATACATAATTATATAATAAATAACGTCAAATTGTATATAAAATTCATAATAAACCCTACAGTCAATTTTTCAAATATTTTAGAGTTTTTAAAAATCCCATAAAATCAAATCTTAAAATTCCACTCACCAATTATTGATTATTACTCTTCACTGATAAAAGTATCGAATTATTTATATATCCAATCGTATACATCGTACATCGCATCCTATATATCCTACATTGTAAAATCACTTGTTACAAAGCAAAGCGACGTATGCGCATGAACTGTAAATAATAATCTAAGTTTGTTAAAAACGATTTCTTTTTAAATTACCTCTATTTATACTGACATTAAAATGGTAAAGCATCAAGGATGGGTCCGTCAAATAAACTCAGAAGTATTCCAATGCATATAACCTCGTGGTATAACGTAGCAAAGTACGGTCTAAGCCATCTATGTGATACTTGATAACTGTGATGATGTAAAATCAATAAATATAATAAATATATAAGAGCACAGTGATATAAAGTGCCACTTACGAGAACACTCTTCAAAAAAATAGTTGTATTATATTTTTTAAGTGTTATAGAAAATAATTTGTCTACTGTTTGTAAATATAAGGAGCCTTTGTTTTTTGTTATAGTGCGCTTAGAGAAAAGCATCGTTTGTTATTGCGGTATATATCATAAGAAACGAAGCAATGAAACTATCGTGTTAAGGGAATATTAATCATGTTACATACATTATTATTTTATTTTTATTTCGTCGATACAGACCTGCGACAAATGTAACAAGACGCGAATCGACGCGAAAGAGAAATTAACTTGTACGTTAAGAATATTTTTTGTTGCAATAGAAGCGTAAATACTCTTACAGTAAGGGGACATTTTGTAAACTTAAGCGTTTTAATTTTAATTGCGTTGAATTATTTATTGCGTGCGGATACCTTTAACCAAATAACGTTTCGAGAATTTGTTATCGCCCCGTGCGTGCTTCTGATAGTGCGAGAATGTATAACAGTGATTTTCAGGGTTTGATACGCGTAAAAATCTATTAATTCTGTTAACATTGGGAGACGGTTTTAAACCACCTGTTCTGTACACGTCCGATTCTCGATTTGTAAAATGACATTGTAACTGGATAGTTTAATATCGCATGTACAACTATACTTCTTTTCGTTCTTGAGAGAACAAGTCTGCATTGCCTACATACTACTGCTCATATGGAGAAGAATATTCATCATTATTTTCAATCGTTCCTTTCCTCGGTGGAGCTGTTCAGCTTCGACTAATGTGAAGCCTACATTCATCATCGGACTGAAAAAAAATTGGTTCTCCTATTAAAGAATATTTCTCAAGAAATTGAGAAAAACTCATCGACGCAAAGCGGGTTTAATGGCTGAGGAAACTGAAAAAGCGCCTGCTGCATCTCATTCAGGTAATTGCATATCTTTTCTTGTCAGTTGTTTCTTCGCTTAAAAAATGAAAATAAAAATTAGAGAAGAAGCATAATTAAACAAAACAATTGACCGATATTATATGTAATATTCATTATTTACAGAAGTTTCCCACGCCGACATTGTCACACATTGCCTAGGCGTCCACGTCGCTATCCTCTCATTAAACAAACCTTCGATCAAGACTAGATAATGAAGAATAATGTTGACTGTAAATCTACCTAAAATAGTGCTGCAAATGACAATAGTAAAGGATAAAGGCAAAACCGAGTGAGGGAATGACGAAAAAAGCGACGCCAACATTCTGTTTTAGATCTTGATTATCATAAGTTCACGCAGTCGTATTGTACATAACCGAACTTGCACAAATCGAGCGTCGAACGTGTGCCGATCAAGTGTCGTACATTTATTTGCAGATTTTGTGGGAATTGTGTCTCCGAAAATCAATTCTCCCGTCTGTTGTATAAATTTGTATAGAAAAGTAACTTAAAATTGTACATTGACTCGGATAATAAACATTCAATTCGCTGTGATTTTTCACAGCCGGCGCTCAAGAGGTGTAGTTATAGTATTTACTTGTATTATCTTATTACCTGTATTATATTATTAGTATTAAATTTAAATTTATTATAATTATCTGCCTCATTATTCAATTACCTAGCTTTGAAGCATTAAAATAAGCTTGAACTTTTTTTATTTTGGAATTCTGGTTTTGTCTTCTGTATCTTTTTTATTTTCGCGAACAGAGCAATTATTTTGCACACAACTCATAAAAAAATCTTATAAAAAATCTTATAAGAAATACAATTTTTTGTAATTTTTTAAGTTTCCTCCGCAACTTTATATATAGAGCAGAAAAACGAAAATAAAATTATTTTGGTACAAAGAAACTAGAAATTAATAAACCCTCTTAAATAATTGTAAATAAAATGATCTTTAAATTACTTATACTATATAGCGCGCGAGAAGGTAGAGGAACGGCGATGATGTAAGCAAGAGGAAAATCCGTAAGTGTCTCCCGCTGATTTTTCTACGATCAGCTGCTGCAGCTCCAAAGATGTGGTATATACGAAATGGAAGAAAAAGATCAAGAGAGGAAGAGGTGGGTAATCGAATGCGAAAGTCCAGCTAACACGTCGCTTTCTAAATCTGAAATATTAAAATCCACTTATGAAGAATGGCAGTTCATTCGAAGAGACTGGAATGACTAAGCACTCTTTGAGAAGAAATCTTCGTTCTAATTTAAACGATTTTTCTCGATTATCGTTTTTACGAATTACTTACTAATTTAAGTGATGCACGTTTATAAGAAACTGCTATTGTTAATAAACATAAATGAATTTATGTTTATTAACAGGTAGATACTGCTCTACTTTTTGCTCTAAGTAAAAAAAAAGTACTAAATTTTTATTTACAGATGCTCTTTCCTGCGTAATCACATACTTTACTATTAATAAAAACTAATTTTACATTACTAACAATTCCTAGTACTAAATAATAAATTACTTACAAAAATACGTTTATTCCAAAGTGCCTCAAAAAATTGCCTCGAAAAAAGTGCCTCAACAAATACGGATCATTTCCTACTGATACACTAAGCTACCCATCGACCGGAGACAAAGCCAGCCGTGCACCCTGGAGCGAGTCGTCGACCTCGCGTCGGGGCCGACCCCGAAATTCGCCTCCGAATCTCTCGGTGATCGGCCGCTGCAGTAATATAAAGAGAGAAAGGAAATCGAGGCCTACTTGCCGGTAGGTGCTGCCGTCCGCGTGCGTCCAGCTCGCATATATACAGAGAGAGAGAGAGAGAGAGAGAGGAGCGAGCGGCAGCTCTCCGGCGATCCAAGCTCGGAGGAGAGAATCGTCCGGCAGTGCCAGCGATCACCTCGTGACGATCGGTCGCGCGCTCGCAAAACCTCTCTCTCTCTGTCTTGCGAGTCGCGCGTGGAGGCATGGCCCGCAGCGGCTGAGTTTCCGTCTTCCTTGTTTTTTTCTGTTTTTTTTTTTTCCACTCAAGAGGACGGTGCACGCAGGTAAGTGCCGAGTGACGCCGTGTGGTTCGGGGAGAAGGCAGGAAAAGGTGGGCCGTTTGTTTGGAGCTTTTGCTTTAAACAAACTCGATTCGTTTTGTGATCCGAGAGCTTCGCGGATGGGTTGGTTGCTGTAGCTTTTGAACGTCGAGGGTTTAAATTGGGTGAAGTAGCATTGTTTTTGTAATAACAGGTGGGAAATAATGGACAAGTGTAATCGAAGGCAGTTTTTAGAAAAAACTTTTAAACAGAATCGACGAGTGTTTTTGCAATTAAAGGAGCTCGATGCATTTACGAATGAGTTTATTTTTGTCGCGATTTGATTACGATTTATATAACCGATTTATACGACACCCGTGCCGCATCTAGCATTTATTTATCAAGTTCGATATTGGACACTCGACTCTCACCGAATCATTATAATGGATCATTACGGAAGGTACGCCCGCCGATCGGCGGGTACATTGTCGTACGCGATGCTTGTACGTTGGCCCGCGTCCGAGAGATCTCCGGCCGCGTTAATGAACAACTTTCGAAATGCGCGTAGATTCAGCGATTCCGTTCGATGCACCGCGCCAAGTGCCGCGCGGACCTTCGGGAGAAAGTCTTTCTCTCCGCGCTACTCGCCGCATTACGCTCATTCTTTCTTGTTATTTTTTTTTTCTTTCACCGCGGACGGTATAATTTTCCCTTTTTTTTCCTCGACTTCCTTCTGAAGGAGGAGGGGGGGAGGTAACGCTTTTCGGGGCCAACGGGTTTTTTTGTCCGATCGAACGCGCGCGGAGAGCGCCGTTAGAGTGGATAAAAAGGCGGGGATAAAAATGGGAATTTAGGTAATGATCGTCGTCTTGGGCGCCTTGTTTTTTTTGATAAAGCGACTGCGGAAGTGTAGGTCAAGTTTAAAGTGTAGTCGACGGCTTCGGCTCTCTGCATTGACGTGGTCTGGCGAAGGAAAAAAGAAAAACAATAATTAGCCGAGAAAATGCTGGATGCTTATTGCCGTTCTCTGTCGGTCGCGACTTTAAGTGACCTTTTTTTACGCCGGTCCGGAATATGTGCATACGTATTTTGTGCCAGGGTGCATTAGAACAAAAATTATTTGTTGCGCAAGAGTGCATTTCGTCTTCTTTTTTTTTTTAACGAATCAAATTATTGCCGAACGCGAATCTTGTAATCGCATGTTTTTTTCTTACGTGATCTTTTTACCGTGGGATTATTTTTTCTTTTTTTTTAATTTAATGACGCTTTGATTCAATGAGTTATTGTAATGGAAGTGCGTGTGAATAACTAAAAGAGATGGTAGGTAGATTTTTCAATCAATCGATACGGTTTATCTTCGATGAGTTAGATGAATATGGATTCTTAAACACTTAATGTTATTTTAAACCTATTTTAAGTTACGCTAACTTATTTTAAAAAGAATTTAAAAAGGTAATAATTATCCTTTATTTTGTAAATAATTTAATTTCAAAGAAAAGTTTAATTTTACATCGATTTTTCTTTTCTCGATAATAGTACTTTTCAAATTTTGATCGACTACAAGCAGCGATTTCGAAAGTTTTTTACTGCCATCCAAAAATCAATTCACTACTTAACTAAATTCTAGGAAAGCAATTATTTATTAGTGACACATAAATATTCACTGCGGTTTTAATGCGATCAGATACATTCAAAAGTGGGAAATTTCCATTCCGTATACGTAAACGGTTATCTTTTTAAAAACTAGAAACTATGGATTAGTAGTCTAAATTTTCTTACACTTTGAAGGTAGATTCTTTTTTTTTTTTTATTATTTTCGTTGAAACAGTATTTTTTCTTTTTGTCAATCAATAAATTCACATAAGTAAATAAGTAATGAACTATTACATTAAAATAATTAAAAAAATTAACAAGTCTAAGTGCATCTGCTAAATAAATTCTCACTGGAATCGACGCGAGAAACATTTTATTCTTACCGCTTTAAACGAAGAAGCGACCGTCAAACAAAACTTTTGCAAAAACCATCGGCTGAATCGTATAGTACACCATTCTTAGCTATACGCAATCACGTAACTATAGAACTCAAACGATCTGAGCAAGTCTTTTCTCAAACTTTCTCTTACATTCACGTTTTCCCGCAATATTTCGCGTCCGCGGCTCAACTTCCGCTTCCTCTACAAAATCAGCAGTTAGACGCATCAACGCAAATAAAATTCTGAATCTCTTATCTCCGCCGCGACAAACGCGCAGCCGTAAAACTTTAAAAACGCAACCGTTCGCGACCCAAGATTAGTTAGCTATTCACTCACGTGACACGTATATCGAGGACGCACGCATGCCGAACGCAACGAGAGACTCCAGGAGCGATGGGGGACGAAGCGTAAGTGCCTATAGAAATTAATTTACCTTGGGTGCAACTCGCGCGCGCCGTGTATCGATATATATTATGTTCCTCGCGAGAAAGCTCTACGCGTCGGTTGGTAAACTTTTTCAATTGGAATTTTAAATGCACGCACCGAACGGCTCTAAGCTCGGCGATACGAATCGACGCGACAATTAAGCACTGAGCTACGTTTTTTCAAAGGAGGTTGACAAGCTCTTAATCGGCTGTGTTTTTGTATTTCTAATTTTTTTTTTTTTTTGTAACGAGGCAATTATTTTTCTTTGTCGCCGATTGCACTTACAATTTTGAGTAACCTTAAACGGTAAGATTAAAAGGCATAACGTGTAACGTGTAATTATTTACAAACGGTAATAATAAAACTATATACCAAACGAAAGGTTTCGCTAAAGAAAATATCCAAAAATTCAAGCGGACCATAATACGAAACCTCCATCGGAGCTTCCCTCGCAGCTGCGCCGCGTCTTTTTTAATTGAAAAAAAGAAAATCAGCAGCGGAGTTTACATACGCAGTGCGGAGGTTCGAAAGGAGCGCAAAGCTCTCGAGGGCGCAAGACGAGCAGCGCCGCTATACACAGCGGACCACGTGGTGGGCTGTACGTCGGTGCGATCGACCTGCCGAGCGGTGGATAGATACCTCTGCAGTCGTCGCGCCGCCGCGGCTTCCGATAAATACAAAAGGCCTTTGTCAAGGCCGCTCTGAAGCGCGTATATACGCCGATGCCAGCGGCGCTGCGGCTCGGGAGCTCCGCAGTCGGAGGCCGGCGGAGTCGCGAGCCACTTTTTGAAATATGACCGCGACCTGTTCGACGGTAGTGAATATTATACCTTTTTTTTTTGGTTGGGGGGACTCTGCGAGACCGATTGGGAAAGCTGGGCTGCGTTTTTTTTTGTTTGTGGGGTGTAGTGGTAAATGCGCTGGAAAAGTTTTTCGTTTGTAGATTGTTTGCGGAGTGTAAAACTGAATTAATAAGACATTTTTGTAATGATATATATATTTAGCAGTTTTGATAATGGAGCCAAGATTTAACTCGGGCGAGAAACTAGCCATTTTAAGAATTTTTTTTGATCTGTATTTTCGGTATTTTATGTGACTTTGACCCGAAACTATTTGCGCAATCAACTTTTGTTAATTAGCATTTATAAATTTTTCAAAACTGTTAAAAATTAATTAATTTTATTCAATTTTTCAAAGCAAGCTAAATCTTGGCCCTTTCGATAAAAAGTTGAATATATTATTATAAAAATATTATAACAATGTATTATTAATTTAATTTAATTTAATTTTTTACAGGTCACTTGCAGGTAAAACTTATTTATCAGTCCGCTACCTCTCGATGTATAATGAATCGCGATAAATTTCTCTCGGGCGATTTCTGCAAGTAAAATCGTGCCAAAATATCAAGTCAGACGTGACCGCTGCATACCGAAATTAAACTTTGCTCGATACTTAAATATCATCCCTGCGTTACTCGTTCAAACAAAGAATTAATCGCCGAAAGCTCGGTAAAGGCAAACATTTCCATCGATACTCCAACGACCGACCTTTAAACGCTGCTCGTCCACTCGCACGCCGATCGGAGCGGCTGCCAAAAGGCTTCCGAGTCTGAATCTCTACTTTCAGCGCCACGTACGATAATTCTCCCAAAGCATATATCCTTCGGCGCCGCAGGCCTCCTCTCTCTACCGCGCGCACAAATCGAGTTCCGTTTCGCTCGTGTGCCTGGTCCCATTTCCGCGGAACTTTCTCGCAGATCGGCTGCAGCGCGCGGCGAGAGAGATCGCGCGCGCGCAGGTGAGAGTGAACGGAAAACTCGAGGAGAGAGAGAGACTGTATTTTTTTTTCCTCTTTTCGCCCGAGGCTACGTTGGCATCGTTTTCAGGCTTGTTTTATTGCTCTCGCCGGGTGAACGTGAACGTCCTGCATGCGTTTACGGGCAGGTGTGTGATCTTGACTTTGTTGTATCCTTACGGAACTCTTGCGGCTTCTTGGGGCTCGATTTACGAGCCGGGCTCTGCGCGCGTCGTCGGGAGAATTGGAGTGCGGGGAATTTAATTTTCGAGTTTTTTTTTCTTTTTTATGAAGCGGCGCGATTTTTTAGGTTTCTAAATTGCGTAATTGCGGCGGTGAAATGGTTTACTTATGTTGTTTAGTGTTCGCGTGTCAATTGCTTAGGAGTCGATAATTTACTCTGTACTTAATTATATTACTCTGAGCATAAAACTTGCATAAAGGTGGGAATTTCTTTTTAATATAAAGGAAATGATGTAACGAGATATAGTTAATGAATGATATGTGACTTTCTTATTTGGCATTGCTTTTCAATTAATGTTCGTGACAATCGATTACTTCATTAAAATTTTTGCTCAATTTCCG
This sequence comes from Ormyrus rosae, assembly GCA_035047165.1. Lineage (NCBI taxonomy): Eukaryota > Metazoa > Arthropoda > Insecta > Hymenoptera > Ormyridae > Ormyrus > Ormyrus rosae. The sequence goes on along the minus strand of JAWWML010000032.1, from coordinate 724,574 downwards.
CGAGTTAAGATTGCTTATTAAGCAATAATTGTACCTGAATTCGTTGCTCGTCAACATATACCGCGCGATTTCTCCTCAAACGAGAAAGTTTCTTTTTTTTTTCTCGTAATTAAATTTGAAACAACTAACCGCAGAGTCTAGATGCGTTAACAAATAGCTTCATTTGTGTGATCATTCCTTTTACATTACACAGAAAACAAAAAAAAAAAAAAAAAAATTGTAACACGAGAATAAGGAAGCAACGTGCTCGACATTTCTGCCAGTCCCGGGTAATTTAACTTTCGACACAGGCGATAAAATGACTTCCGGTTCGCGGCGTGTGCGTCTGCTGTAAAAAAAAACAGATGTAAATTGAAAACAACAAAATTGTTTATCAGACGGGAAACGAACAAATAAACAAATAAAACTTTTAAAGCCATCATACGCTCGAAGACTCAAATGTATGACTTCAATGCTGGATGGCATTATGTGCCGGGCAATGACTTTAATCAGTTCACTTTACCCGTAAACGTTTTTAAAAGCATTGCACCGGCAGTTAAAACCAATTGAATTCAAATTGAGTTTAAAAATATGACAATTATTACTGTTCACGATTTTTGTAAAACTCAGCAAAAATTTAGGTTCTTCCATTAATTACGTACTAATTCAGCAGCTCTTATATATTTTTTCTAAAACTTACCTCGATTACTGCTGAAAAACATCTCTCGTTTAATTATACCCAGATACAAAACGAAAATCTCTACCTTCCCCGACACACCCGGCCATCCGAAAACGTCCACACCGCCTAATTTCGCAATATTGATATGCCTTTAAGGTGCGCAACCGATCAACGGCCTTTCCAATGATGAAAATACTGGCGGGCGTGGAGGAGGTCAGCGGCGGCACAATCACAGACATCGGCGACGAGCGTCATGCGCACAACAACAACTCGCACGAGAAGTCCATGCCGGCCGAGGAGAGCGAAGCTGCGCTCGTCCACGAGAAGGTATTATGCACGATTCTCCCCTTTCTTCCGTTTGCTTTGTTCGCTCGGCTAAAAGGGACTCCGGCGGCTTGTTTTTTTTTTTTTTTTTATAAGTAAATTAGTTTGGCCAATTGGAGGTACTTCCGCGAGGAGGAGGTGCACGCGGCGAATTTAGAAAGTTTCGCTTCTCCTTTCCGCAAAATGAAATTCTGTATAGTTTATTCGGGACTGAATATGAATAATAATGAATAACTGGTTTCTTTTTATGTTTAAACCAATTTTGTTTGGTATCTTGTCGCGTACAAGGCCGTACGTAAATTTGTACAGTGTGACGCGTAAAAGTATAAGCGAATTTCTTAAGAAGTAGGTTTTCAAATTTTTGCGGTCATGTCGTACTTATTTAAATTAAGGATCAAAAAAGTCAGACTCGCGATTCGAAAAGTTCTGCTGATAATCTTCGACCAGGTCGTTAAGGTAACATTTTTTTTATTATAACAGATAGCGCGAACTAAAATAAAACTATACCCTCTATTTCACTTGAATATGTAAATACGACATAGTTAGAAACAGACTTTATCCTCTTTACGACACTTACGTAACCCGCGTTCGAATCAAAGCCGCCGCCGCCGAAGAAATTGAATTAAAAATGACCGTCCGGCGCCTTGAATTATTACATCTGCGATAGATACGCTCGCATATACAATTTCTCCGTCGGGTTTTCTCCGCGCCGTCGGACCCCCGGACACGCGTCTATTACTTACTAGGTTGATACTCCGATGCCGGTTACGCTTCGTTCGCCGGGCACTTCCTCGTTTAGCGCGAAAAGTAAAAGAAATTGCCTATTTATATAACAATTAGCGCGTTCGTGCAGCTTTAATGCCCCCTCGTGTGCTTGTAAACTCAAATTAATTAAGCTCCTCGTCAGCTCGGCTCAAAAAGAAAGCTGGAAGATCCGTTCCGTACAGTCGAGTGAATTTCTACGGTGATTCGGAAGAGAGGCGATTAGCGGTCGAGGGGGGGAATATCGAGGTGGAATTAATGCGCGCGCGATGACGAAAAAAAAATGAAAAAAGGAAGCAACGAAAGTCGAGACGCGAATCCGCTATAAAAGAAAACGAAAGTTTTGAGTGATTCCGTAACCGCGTTGCAGGGCAAACGGTCTTTCGAGCCTCGCGTATATATACGCCGGGTGAAAGCGAGAAACTTGTTTTGGTGGTCAGTTGTGGGTAGGCAGTCGTGGATTTCAAGGTCCGAGGCAGACCTTTCGTTGAAAGTGAAAGAATAACTCGTAAATATATTCAAAATTAAAACTTTCCTGCGCGGTGAGGCCGATGAAGGCACGATTGGGAGCTAATTTTTTGCAGTTGAAGGCTCGATTGTTCTTGAAATGTTTAGTTTTTTTTTTTTAAAGTTTTGAAATAAAAAACTTAAAATCGTACCGATAAGCTACGATGATGTATATAGCTATAATTACGTTTATTATTTTGCGGTAATTATGAAGATAGGTCAGCACTTAAAAAAATTAATTTATATGCTGACGAATAATGCGATAATTTGAAATTGTAGATATTAGCTAATGCGCTTTTCTGTTTACAAATTTCTTGCGGCGCAACAAAATACGAGTCAGTTGTTGAACTGCATAATAAGATACATAAGAATTTAATATATATTTGTGTTATTATAAAATAGGCATCAAACCTACAATTAAAATGACTCGAAGCATCAAGTTTATTTCTGAACTTTATGTTGCTTCGTAAAGCTGTAATATCAGTGAAACAATAATGCTTTTTTGAAATCACTATACCGCATTCATAAAAATTGGTTTCTTCAAACAAATATAAATTTCGAAAAGTAAACCCAACATTTTTCTTCAGCAAAAGCGCACTTCTCCTAAATAATACGTGCTTCCTCCGAAAATTAGCCTCTTTTCCTTCTAACTACAATTTCAAGTTTTCCTTAAAAAAAAAAAAAAAAAAAAAAAAAAAAACACACTTCCTCAAGCGCGTGCACTATTTTAGCACGTAATCGCAGCCTTCGAAAATAGTCGCCTCCGCCGTAAAAATGTACGCCACGATAATCTTACATTCAATAAGTAGCAGAGCGCGATGTAGACCAAAGGCATAAAACCGGAGGTGCAACGTGTATTAAACGAACGAGCCGGCAATTAATACCGCCAGCAGGCGCGGAAAAGGAAGAGAGTTCGAGCGCGATTATGTATACATATATATATACATCGATAGGATGAATTTCCCCTCGCCTCGTCGAGAAAGCGGAGAGAGGCTGTGGGACTTGACACACAGAGTGCAGAGGAGGAATTCGAAAGACGTGTCCCGTTGTGACCCACTTGCCGGCTTCTCGAACGCGTCTGGATTCTATATACACGAGAGAGCTACATAAGACTTAGGCTATCGCCTGCTTTTCTCCTCGCCGCGGAGTCTCGGACCACTCGATTCGAGAGGATCCGTCATCAGGGTCGCAGATTTATAAGTTTAAGGATTTCGCGGAAGCTGGTCGTGCCGGCGGTTATACTTTATTGGCGGAAGCTTATCTGTTCGCTCGCGTTTAATTTTGCGCAGTCGGCAGATGGGGAAAAAAAGTGAAGATACGGTTCGTAAAAATTTTCGTTGCCGGATGAATTATGCGCTTTATAAAAGAAAGTTGTAGTGAAAACCGCGAGAACTTTCGAGGAGACGCGGCGACGTGTTAATGCAGGCTGTAACTTACGTACACCATTGTTGTGCTTGAGATCACGTTTACGCGCAGCTAAAGTTATGAAATGCTAATTGAACGAACAGCTGATTTCTGGTTAACTCGTCGAGTTTAGGGATATTTTGTGACTTTTTCTTTTTAATTCTTTTGAGTTTTATTTCATTGAAACAGGCGTAATAAAGGAAACTGTAAAAAATTTATCCATTCACTTTTAATTAACAATTCATAGAAACATACACGTTGCGAAGACTCAATTTGCATTTTGAAAGACACACTCCAACTTGAGCAAGAATTTATGTTAAAGCACAACATGCATGTATACATGCAAGAATAATTAAAGCTAAAAAAACCTGAATAATTTCACACTCGCCGTTGCACATTCAAAACAAGTCGAAATCCCGCTCCAAACGGAACGGCGAAGCCACCTATAATATCAGCTCGTTAGAAAAGAAAAAAAAAACGAAGAAAAACCAAAAGATCGCACGACCGTCGGCCGAAATCGGCCCGATAAAGAAGAGCCAGTCGTTATCTCCCTCGCGAGGCATCACGCTCGCGTCTGCATCGGCGGACGATATATTATATAGTCGCGCTCGCTCGTTACGCCGCGCGCGTGCCGTAATTCCCAATACCGCGTGTTTACTGACCTCTTGAAAATCAGAGAGACGTACGTACGTCGCGTCGCGGGAGACACGACGACGCGGAAGTTATGAGCGAGAGAGAGAGAGACTAACGTCTCGACATCCGCGGCATTACGTATTCATTAGTCGTCCGCGACGACAGTCGTGAGCCCGCGCGGAAAAGATTGCGCGGACTTTGCATTACGGATATCGATATAAGTACATCGGCGGCTTCGGGCTCCGCGGTCATTTTTCGGACTGATTTTTTTCGACTTCATTTACTGCGGGGATTTAAACGTCGCTCAAAAATAGAATATAGAATGTCCCGCGGGTGCACACGTGAAAATTGTCTCGTGCCATTAAATACGTGAGCGTCATATAGCGATATCTATTTATTTCGATCGGCGCTGCTTTTATTTCGTATCCCGCAGGACAAGCACGTATTCGGCGTACACGAATGCTTTTAAAGCGAAATTCCGACGACCGCTCGTTTTTATTTCGATCTTTGTTCCGGAGCCTCGGTTAAATAATTATTCCAGAACGATTAAAGACTAGGAAGCGCGCCCGACTCGCTCGGATCGTCGGCCGGCATTTAAAATTATCAAGCCGAACGAAGAAAAATAACACAGAGAGCACAAAGAGCCAATTGCACCGCGAGCTGCCTGACGGGAATTTAAACGGCCCTCGTTTTACTCCGGATTCGACGAAATCGTATTATATTATTTTCCAACTCGCGGACGGCTTCATTCCACTTCGCGAGAGAGGAGCCGATTGCCCGCGCGAAATTCATAAAATCCGGAGCTCGTCGGCGGCAAGAAACCGACCGCGGAATCGTCCGCGCCGCAAGAAGGTCAGGATGCTGCTGCTGCTAAGCCTCGCGGCGAGATTTCACTTGCGCTATAAGTAGGCCGTCGCGCGACTCCTCGCTCGTCTCGTTTTCCTTTCTTTCGTTTTGTATTATCCGCCCGGAAGGAGAGGATGCCCGATATGCCCGCTGAAACGGCCCGTTCTAGACGCGCTGTTAAATATTTTCATTCGGAGAGAGTTGGGAGATTAAAGGATGCTGCGTCTGCGCGCAAGTGTGTGTGTGTGCGCGCGTTTAACAAGAAAAGTTGGTTTACCGTACTTTCGACGAGAATCGTTTTACGTTTACGCTCTACTGGCAAGATTAGGAGGCCGCCAATATAATACAAATTATGAGTAATTATGGTTTCAGATTGGCTGATATCGAGTTGTGTTTGACTTGGAATTCGAATTTCTGTAGATTTGTTTTTATACTCTTAAAAGTGGTAATATTGCGGTATGAATTAACTGAAATCTGTTTGTAAAGTATAAAAAAAAAAGCGAAATACGTGGTTTTATTTTCTCGTCTAATTTTCATAGTACGCGCAGCGAAAGCAAAAAGCATAAAAATTCATTACATAATTTGCCACATTTACCCGGCATAAATAAAAGTTTCTTTGTCTTAGAAAGCCTTGCAAGCATCAAAATGAATTTAAAAAATGGGACTTTCTCCGGCACAATACGAAGTTTACATAAAAATTTTTATACAAGCCATGAATTTAAAAGATTAGTTCAACTGCAGCAATACAATTAAGAAGCGCCTACAAATATTGTTTCAAAATATTCTTAGTTACTAAGAAATTCATATTTAAAATCGAAAAGAACATTATTCAAGAGAATCGCATGAATAATCGCATCATTTCCTCGTCATTTCAGTCCATGTTCGAAAAACCAAAGGAACTGGCAGACTCGCCCATCAAAGGCCCGGTTACCCCGGAAGACGAGGAACGAATGAGGATACTTTTGCCATACCATTTGGCTCCGGAATACTTAAGATTCAATCCTTACATTCTTCGCGGCTACAGAGGCTATCTGACAACAAAGCTGTGCATTGAGAGGTAAATTGAATCGCAAGAGTGTTGATAAATCATAAATGACATTGAAATATCTTTTTTTTTTAGTATTTTCTGGTGGACGAACGAGACGATCAACATCTGGAGCCACATTTTAGGTTTTATGTTGTTCTGCGCACTGACGTTTTATGATCTTTATTTAGTTAATATCAGCGCGCCCTTCGGTGATAAAGTACTTTGCGCTTTACTTTTAGTCTGTTTTCAAGTAAGTTCATTCTTCCTCCTGTATATTTATCGTAAAAATTGCAAAATTATACGCATCCTAATTGGTTGATCTCGTAATTTTTAGGCATGCATGATTCTCTCCTCGGTGTACCACACGTTTTCCTGCCGAAGCGAGAAGGATTACTGGTACTTTCTTTCCTACGATCTTTTAGGAGTCGCTCTTAGTTTACTAGCAATTTACATGTCTGGAGTTTACTATGCCTTTTGGTGTCATAAGGTAATTTGTGCATACTTTCTATTTCACTTTGTGTAAAATATTTTGGTATTTTATCAACTGGAAAATTGAGGTGCTCAATTTTTGCATATAGAACTGTTCTACTTTGCGAGAGAATAGTAAACGATTCACTTTCGGTGTTTTCTAAAGAAAGTTTTATTCTAATATATTTCAAGCATCTGAAACGATAGCAAAAGTTTGATTTACTTATCGCGGCTGAGCAATGGATTATAAAGCAAAAAATGGGAGGGTTATTTCGATTATAGCCATGACTTGTGCGCGTGATTAATTAGTAATCAATTTTTAACAATACGATTAGGGTTTACCTCCAGACGGTCAATAACCTTATTAAAGTGAATGCACTTCAATGTCTACAAATAAGATAAAATTTAAAAAAAACATTGCAACGCAACGTTTACTACGGAGCCATGATTGATACTTAAATTTTGTTCAAGATTCAAAAATGAAAAATTCTTACTGATAAATACCTTATTATGCAAAAAATTCGTGCTGCAGCAAAACTCATATTATTAAAATAATTATTTTACGTATATAATAGCGATTTTCTCTCTATAATAGAAAACTGTCCACATATAGATAATTGCTCGCCATGGATAACAATTTTGACTTTAAAGAATATTTCAATTTCTATTTTTAATAAAGTTATTACTATAACTGTTTACACTACAAAGGACTCGTCCTCGATAAGTTACCTAATTTATTCAAGACTTTTCGAAAAATCAACAAATAAAAAAAGTACCGCTGAATCCAACGAGCAATTCAACGGGCCTACTTTAAAGAGTCTCGCGAATCCAAACAAACCCTAATCCCGGCAACGGATCCGCAAAACTTTCCCCTCGACTTTTCGGCCGACTCGCACTTTATACACAGAAATCCCCCTGTAACCGGGCACTTTCCGCGTCTTTCCAGCAACTCCAGCGATTCTACCTAGTTACCGTCCTGGCGATCTTCATCGTGGCGATGCTGCTGCAGCTGCCGCGCTACCAGGTGAACGACAACATAAAGCTCGCGGTCTTCGTCGGCTGGGCGGTCTACGGGGTCCTGCCCACGCTGCACTGGACCGTGGCGATGGGCGGCCTGCAGAATCCGGTGGTGGAGCTGCTGCTGCCGCGGGTGCTGGGCATGTACGTCATCAGCGGCGCGGCGTTCCTGATTTACTTTAGCAAGATGCCCGAGAGATTCTGTCCAGGTTGGTTGTTTATATCTTTCTAAAAATACAACCCTAGTGGAAACTGAAAACATTTTTGAAGTAATTAATGGCCATAAAAGGGTAATAAAATGTGTCCATTTTTTGTATAATAATGTAAACGTTTTTTCCAATGTTTTTAAAGCATTAAAAATGAAATGAATTCTGCAATTGATATTTTTTCAGTATTTCCAAGGTAGTTTTATTGGTCCAGTTTAGATACCTAGAAAAGGTCTAAGAACTAGAGCGAGAAAATGGCGACGAGGCAAAATTAATATTTTTCTTAATTTCTCACGGAAGGACAATTACAAACGTTCAATTAGTTTAAGCTACTTCTTTGCATTTACATAAGCTATCCATAGCATTTAGATGCTTTTTACTACATTACTGAATAACTGAGAACGGAGACTGAAGTGTAATAAAAATATGTGAGGTTATGTTCAAACTTGAAAATGCCCGAAAACCATTTGAAAAATCGTTTACATTAATATACGAAAAATGGCCATTTTTCATGGCCATTTTATAGATTGGATTATAGATTGGATTATACCAGGGAACTGTTAATGGCTTGAATCGAGCGGTGTAAATGTATATTTGAATATAAGCGAAGCGTTTCTTAAAGCCCATCGCATTTGAATGTAAAACAATTTTGTTTCAAGGCTGGGTGGACTACATCGGCTCGTCCCATCAATGGTGGCATGTGCTGGTGGTCGCGGCACTGTATTATTGGCACAATACCGGCATGATGTACGTCGAGTACCGTCTCAACAACGGCTGTCCCAGCCTGAGTCAATTATGACATACGGCCTCCGACGACCCTTCGGGTAAGCACGATATTCTCTCTTTCTTTGCCTCTGCTTTGCATGCAAAACATAATAATACCAGAGATTGTTTATACTTACGTCCTCGTTATTATATCTCTGAAAGAACGAAAATTTGATCGTTCACGTACGCGGTGAACGTTTTAAGAATACGTTGCTGCAACATTGTGAGAAAATGCAATATTGACGCAATGTATTACGGCGTGACTTAAAATTATCAAACTCGAAATCAAAAAATGTCTGAATAATCAAACTGTTTCTGTTACTCGTCAATTCCTAGATTATGATATAATGCGGAACAGTATACCGGCAAAATTAAGAGGCCTATACAAAATTGGATCTTTTAAAAAGGAAGTTCACAAATATTTGTTGAATTAGTATTATTTATATCTTTGTGGTGTTCTTGCTTTCACCATTATGCAGAATTGTTATTCTTCCTGACTTTGTAAAAGGGTATTTTCGCCCGCTTGTAAATAAATAAATAATCCAATACAAACATATTGTTTTAATATTCACGTTACGTAGGTAAGTTTGCTTGAAACGAATAAAAATTTCACATTACTCTTGTTGCACAAGCTTCAAAAATATCGCCTCTGCGATTTTCCAAAAAAATCTACATATAAGTATACGATAAATTTCAAATTTCGCAAACGTATAAAAAAAAAGACGTCCGTCCAAAGATTGCAGCGAAAAGAAAAAAAAAAAAGAGCGCGCGAAGTAAAAGATAAATCTCGTGATTCCATCGCGGCACGCAGGCCTGCAATATAATTTAACGACGACATTTACAGCTCCGGCGGTGTTCTCGATGGAGTGCGCCTGCGAAATGGAGAACCGATGGTCGTCGTGGTATCAGGAGTCAGTGATACCGTTCTACGCTCAGCAAGGAGTTCTCAGCTGCATCATAGAACACCCCTTCCGGGCTTACGCCCAATTGCAGTAGTGTAGCTCCGAGTGATTTTTTCTCGCGCGAGGGACGCTTGTTGTTTTTTTATTTATTGTGTAGTTTTTTTTCAGTGAACGATATGCGTCGGCTGTCGATTTTACACGGCCTGAAAGTGCTACGTTTTTTTCATTATCGTATGTCCATTGATGCGCAGACGTCGCTTCGTTGTAATTCTTACTCGATGATATAACTTTCGAGGATTAAGAAGTAGGATCTAATTCAGATTTTGTCTTGTTAGACGGCGTACGAATCTAGATTGTAAGCGTGTCTTTTATAAGATAGTGTATATATTTTTATACTCATTTTTTCGATTTATTGTATAGGGAAAATTATATAGTTTAAATTGATGGATCTGAACGATATTTGGTGCTTTTTAAAATTAAAATTTAAAATTTATTGGCTTTTAGGAATTAGAAATTGCGTAAAAAATTTCATTTGTTTTTTATGTTGAATATTAAACCTTATGTTAGATTTAGAGATTATAAATCATACTCTTTCGTACTCACATAGTCAACTTTAGGTACGTAATGTTTATCTGTGTTACGTTTCTCGAACAAATTTATTACACATCTCGAACAAATTTATTACATATCGAACAAATTTATTGCGTCACTTGATTTTTTATTGCTTCTTAGCTAATTATTATTATTAGTGATATCAACAGCGTAAGTGAACTTGACTTTTTTCTATATTTTTATTCGCTTTATATGTTACTTGTGTAATGTGGTGGCAATAACGTCTGTGACGTTGAACATATAACTATACGATATCGAAGGATATATACCCCTATGGTATCCTATCGTCGAAAAATCACCTGTGAAGCCGGTTGTGTCATAATTCAAACGGTTTTTTCGAATGCTGCTTGCGGGCTTCGTTTATATAGTTAAACTATTGTTACCTTCACCACTAATTAAAATTGTTATTTATATAAAACACGTGTACACTGATTCTACCCTTTTCACCTAATATTTTATGCTCGTGTTAATTTTTAACGCGAGGAGAACATGTTTAGATTTTATTTTTAAATTCTTTAAACAGACAGTAATTTTTAATAACTAATATAATATAAATAGTATAAGAGTAAAAAACGAATCCACCGCATCGTATAATAATGTTTATAGTAGTTCATTTAATCTTTTGCAGATACTCGATGTAAGCAAAATAACAATGCGCAAAAGGTATGACTTGCAAAATAACTCTGGTTACTATTAATGCATATTTACGTGCAATGGAGTTGTTACGAAAAACTATGCAAATATTTTGTCATTTAAATTTGAGGCAGTTACAAGATTGAATGTATGATTATAAGAAACTTTGAATAAAAAATTAGTATAAAAATTCTTCTTATGTATAGAATATGTAAAATACAAAATAAATTCTGCATTTATTGTGCAGATAAAATAGGGTACTTTCTTATCGATAGAATGTTGAGTTATAAAGATAAGTTTGTTAGCTGCCATAGAATTTCATCAGGTGGCGACACTTGGATTTTGATCAAATGCAAATCAAAATTAACAGAAGAATTATTATAATAAGTTTATATTGTTTTTAAACCAGTTTCAAATTATCTCATAATTCATTATAAAAATTGAAACAAAAAATGAAATATTCCTAAACAGAAAATCTATCTTTTCAAAAGAACTCTTTTAAGGACTGACCCAATTTCGAATTCAAGGTCTTTCTAAGGCAGAATAAAATTCAAGTGTACTTTCTCAAACAGATATAAAAGAAACGTTTCATTTAATACAAATTTGAATTACACATTTTTAGAAAGTTATACCATAATTAAAAAGTTTACCCAGTATTTGATGGATCTTTTTTGAGTTTAGCTTTAGGAGCTTGAAATTCGAATTTTCAAGATAAACTTTTACTTATTCAGCACCTGCAATTAAAATAGTTTCAATTTTTAAGAAACAGGGATGAAATTATTTATATTATAAATCTGTAGATAGATTCCTATATTCACATCATGTAAAATTTCCAAAAATCTTGATTAACATTATACCTTAATAGTTAATAAAATTGTGTTGAGAGAATACGTCATCCTGCACTTAAAATTGAGTTAACTGCTATCTTAATGAACCTTTCCATTGTTTTAAACCTTTTTGTTATCTTGACTTTAATTTCGAGTTATTTAAACTTTCTGTGACCGATAAAAAAGTAATAAAGATTAAAATGTGCAAAAAACAATTTTCCAAATATACACCTCGGCTCTTCCGTATATTCCTTCGGTCGTATCTGCACCCCATATAACATTCCCTCGAAACCTTCCGCGCGAAAATGAATAACAAGCCCCGCGGCAGCCAACAATATTAAATAAACCCCCTCGAGCCAAAAAAAAGAAGAAGAAAAAAAAGAAAACTTAAGCATCCGCGCGCCGATAGCCATTCTTTAAAATCCAGCCTCCACTTACTCTCCCGAACGAGTCGCGGTATAACGAGGACAGTCCCGCGCGACTAAGAGAAAAGATCGGCGATTCTTTATCCCGACGAGGGCGCATCGCCGGGCAGAAAAAAAAACGGAGAGCCGTGCGGCAGCGCGTATATACGTATATATACGCGGCCCCGGGGTTGCGGGGAAGAAAGGGGCAGAGAATTTACGTAGCACTTAATCCGGGCGCTTAGAGGTCCGCGCGCGCGCGAGCGGCAATATCGCCTTTACTTTCGCATTCTTGCTCGGGGGGTATATATCCTCCGGAGAGACGAGGGCCGGAAGCATCTTCCTACTCGAGCCGGCTGGAGAGAGAGAGAGAGAGAGAGAGTTTGTAATAACGGCGCGTGAATCATTGACCGCTCGTTAATCACGCTTCCGGGTGTGTACTCGCCGCTTTTTGATAATGCCGAGAGGAAGTTTCTTAGGCGCGGCCGCGGCTCTTTCTCTCGGGCGTGTGTATACGCGGAGCCGCCGTCGGGCGTTAAGATGCTTAGCTTTTAATGAGAAAGAACTGGGCTTTTTTCCCCGAGGGCTTTTGAATTAAGGGGAGTAATGTATGCTCGCGCTGTTAAGGAGCCGTGCAATTCAGGAAAGGTGTATTTAGGATTATATCCGGACGATGAAACAGTCTTTATTAAAAGATATAGTTTAAACAGGACGCGACGGGGGAGAATTTATTTTGCCAAGTTCGAGAGGAGTATCGCTCGTTGGGTGCTTTACAACGAAAATATTTTCGGAATCTTCGGGATGATTAATCAAAAGTTTTATTTCCGAAACGTTCGAAGAAAACGTTTTATGATACAGCACTAGATAAAAGTGACATTGAAATATATATATATATTTATTTTTCCTGCGAAACGTATATAATATACAAACGATAAAAATATGCTACCGACGAAGATTCGTGAATAATTAATTTCGATAAACCGCAAACGATGCTATCGATCCCGTAAATCAGATGACATTGTTTCGCACCTGGACGGAGTGCACCTTTTGACCAGAGATTAAGACGCGTCCGGGTGCAGCGATTAGCCGGGTCCGGGACGTAAATTTTTCTGCAGCGCTTGTACGTCTGTCTTTAGGAGATAAAAAGTACTCGAGCGATTATCGAAGCCGATCCCCTAATCGCCCTGGCTCACTAGAGACATTATATTACGCTCTTAATCGCTGCCAACTATATCAGGCCCGGATAATCTTGTGATCGTAAAGTGGTTTTACACGTATGTATAGGAATCTGGCTACCTGGAGCCTATTATAAATGAACGGGGAATTCAATTTTTTCAATCGCAATTTTCGTATTGAATTTATTTTCTATATCGCTATATATAATATTAGACGTGAATAAATGTTTACACACAGTTCTTTTTGATCCTCCATTCGAAAATAATAATTTCTGTCATTTTGCAGATTATTCGCAACGAAGCAATAATGATAATAGCAATTATTTTTTTTACATAAACTTTTAGAAACGACAAGTTTAGTTAAATATTAAATCTACAAGGTATAAATGAAAAAATTCACGGTTCCAAAAAAGCACGAAAAATACGTGCCGCCCAAAGACAACGCATCAATATAAATTAAAATCCATAAACAATTCCACACCACCGTGAAAAACCCAATCCTTTCCCAAAAATAAAAATCTCTTTTCCCACCCCCGTCCTCGTCATCCTCCGTTAATCGAGCTCCAAAACTAATCACGCCCCCGTGATCCGCAAAGAGAGGCACACTCGCATCAGTGTTGTACGCATCCGCGAGCCCTCTCGCGACAAGGCGGAGGCGTCGGCGGCGGCGGCAGAGAGCGGAGACGAGGAAAAAGAAGAAGGACGGGATCGAGCGAAGGAGCCGGCGAGAGAGTATCCGGGCGCGTGCGCCTCCCGAGTCAATAAACATCTGGAGAGGAGAGCCGCCCGGTAAGCCCTGGACCGCACTCTGGATTACCGCCACCCTCCCCCCGCCGCGCGGCTACTTTCGCCGCGCCCCAAAGAACGCTCCGAGCTCCTCGTGCGCTCCTGGTAGGAGCCTCCCGGCGGTGAGGACGGCTTGACGAGGACCTGCCAAGCTGGACGAGCGGCCGACGGGCTTCTCGTTCGGACGAGCGGGAACTTTAGCTTCGGAAGAAGCGGTTCATCGATTGGGGGCTGTATTGTTTAGATGCGGGTGAGAGACGGATTGTTTTTAAATGGGAGAAAGGCTTTTGCAAATTTAATGGGCTGTTTAACCAGTTTTTAAGTAGTTTCAAAATTTTATAGATTAATTCGCCTAATTAAAAATTTCATGTACATTTGTAGGATAAAAAAAAATGCTTTATCAACCTTTGCAAATTCTATCGTACGATAAAACTTTTAATTTAAAACAAAAAAATTTTTAATTTTTTCTGAAATTTTCTTTTTCTGAATTACTGGATTTTTTCTACGTATCGTAAAAAGCCAGAATGAACGAGCACCAAAGTCAACTTCGAAAACGCCAATCCTATATTTAAGTATTTAAAAAAAAACAAACAAACAAACAAACAAGAAACCATCATCAGCTTCAACTTCCGAATGAAGCAACATCCAGGAAAAGTTATATTAAAAAGCCAAAATCTAATCTCCCCGCATTCCGGTGCGGCAAACAAATCGAAAACCGGTAAAACAGTCGTTATTTATGTTGAAAAACAAGCCGCATCCACTCCCGTCCTCCTCCCCCTCCACCCGGGGCGAATAATTCGCTGACAAAGCGCTGCGTAAACAAGGCTCGAGTGCCGCTCTGACTTTGATGCGGTGCGAATGCTTAATTGGCCTCGCCGTTTTACGCGAAATTTCGCGCGCGCTGCGCAACGTTGCGCCTGCAGCGCATAAATAAATAATAACCGTTCATGCCGTTACATAAATGAGCGATTTGTCCGTAATCCGAAGGAGGGATTGCGAGAGGGGGGGAGGGAGGGGGGGTAATCGATACGTTTCGTTTAGGAGGGAGCTCAGCGCTCGTTATTTTCCAAGTCCCCCTAATGCACATCCGAGAGCGCGCCGAGTTAAAAAGCTCCTTCGCGCCCCGCGCGCTCTCTCTCTCTCTCTCTTTCCTTTACTTTAATTGTAAAAATCCGCAGGACGATCTTGAGACTCGCCTTGGCTGTGGCTCGGACGAGGAATCGTTTAGCAGTGATTACCCTCTTCGCGCGATCGTTTCCGGTAATCGTCATTAATACTTTTAGAAAGTCAGGCGTACATTAAAGTTGACTGTTGGTTTTTTTCTTTATTATAACGACGATTAAAAGAGCATTGGGTTAATTTCTATTTTTTGTTAGGATTTCGATGAGTAATACCTTATTTTCAGCAAGAAATGTTAATGTCGTTGTCCATAAACTGTCCGTAAAGTCCATTGTAAATGATTACTATATGTATAAAGTGTCATAAAAATTGTGTGGAGCAATGTTAATAATTTCGGATGGTACGGTAAAATATCTTTCTCGGTACGTACCGAGTAAAAATTAGATTTCTGAACCTTTTTCTTCCTCCGCAATTCTCAAGCACGAGATTGCTCTCCCTTTCTCCGTGCGACTACCTTTTCCTCCTACACTCTTATCCTCTCACTTTCATCTAATTTTCTCGATCTACTTACATTTTTCCTCAGCGAATCATCTCGGATGAAATTGTTAATTTACTTTTTTCCCTTTTTCTGTTAACTTAATTAGAAACTTTCTTTTGTACGATATTAGATTAAGAGAGAAAAAAATGAAAATGTAATTAAAAGACAAGATTTACATGCTTTGTCGCAAAATGCTAGTGAAGTAATACCTAAATTTTGCGCTTCTCTCCCGTCGTAACGCGAACATTAACATCTCCTCCCAAGCACGTATTATAAAACCCCAAGACCGCCTTCAAAATTTTCATTCGCAAGATCGAAAAAAAAAAACATCTCGCAGCGGCCGTTCAAAATTTCCTCCTCGCGCCGCGTCTCGCTCTCCGTCGGCGGCGTTCGCCTTGATCTTCATCGTCAACTCTCGCGCTTCCTCTTCATTTCCTTTTTCGCCCGGACGCTCTTATTCTTCCTCGCGCGTATAAGGAGGGAGAGAGAGAGGGGGTGGGGTGGGAAACAGGAGGGGGGGTTCGGTTGAAGCTTCCACTCTCTACGTCGTGGAGCCTCCATTAAATTCATTAGGCCATTAGTGGCTGGTGCCGGCGCTGCTGCAACCCTCCAAGATGGCTACCACCCCCGGGGGTCGCCTGGCAACCAAAACTGAGAGCAGAGGGAAGAGGAGAAACGGGCGTCGCTCTTATAGCGCCCCTCGCGAGCGCGCGCGCGCACACAGGCGCGCGCACACACACACACACAACGCGGCCGAGCTCTGTAATTAGATTCAACGAGCGAGCGAGCGAGCTGAGACTAGGGTTAGAGAAGGCGGACGAAGGCGAAGAAGAGAATACTGATGCGCTACGAGGAGAGAGAGAGAGAGAGAGCCTTCTCTCTCTCTCTTGCCTTTTGTTACGGCGAATTTTTGGTCGGAGACGATGATGAGCTTTTGTCTTGTTAGTGCACGCCTGTATACCTTCCTCCGCCCTCTGTAATAACTAATTATTTTTCATTTCGAGTTTCGAGGGCCGATGAGCTGCTCTTTTTATTTGCGGATGAAGATGAACTTTTATTAGGAAATTAAATTACATTTTAGAATGTAAAGTTTACGGAGACTTTCGAAGCGGACTTTAGTCTCGGAATTTAACGCGGTTGTAGAAAAGTTATTTTCCCCCGTGCACAAGTACATCGGCCGTGGCCAACATTCGATATTTCATAGTTCCTTTACTTTATCGCAGCCGTCGAACGTAACTATTCAAGTATATCCTCCGACAAGTCCATAAACACCAACGAACAATCCCCCCCCCCTCCCCGCACTTGGAAAAATCTCTAAATACCAGCCCCTAAAATTCATCCTCCCGGCGGCGAAAAGCGCCGTTTAAAACTATATCCTCCGCTTTTTGGCTCCTCCTCAGCTCGCGAAACCACACGCACACGCGCGCACACACACACACGCCTACACGCCGGCCTAAATGAAAAGTAATGACGCCCGAGGAATTTTCAATTCGGCGGCAGAGGGCTTTGCATCGGGAATACGGAATCGCGCCCCGCGCCGTCGCGGAGGGAATTTCCGCGACATTACGCGAATGCATTAACACTTTGCATCGGCGAGGTGGCCCCCGCGTAAACTTCCTCGCGGAGCCTCCTCCCCCCCCCCCCCCCATGCATAGATGCATGCCGGCGGGGATCACCGCGCCGAGTTACTACATAATACATCGCTCCGAGATTTCTCCCGACCGTCTTGCTTTTGGGATTTTTTTCGGTTTGTTCTGGCGCTTTGCTTTTTTCGCCGATTTTTTGTTGGGGGGTTTTCGCGGTTCGTCGCAACAGTGTGCGAGGATTTTACGAAAAGTAATAGTTTCTTTTTTTTTTTCTGAAATCGTTTTTTTTTCAACCACATTCGAGTTCACGATAAATTGCAATGATGCTTTTAATTAAAATCGTGCGGAAGTAATTTTACAAAATTAAGATAAGATGTCTTTTCTACGTCTCCGTATGTCGGTATCCTTATCGCCGTAATTTTCTTTGTTAAACCGAAAAAATTCTGCGATTCCCACTTCTTCGGATCTATTATCTCAATTTTTATCGTCTCTTTTTTTTCTCCTTTTCTTTATCTTCGGTGTCTAAGCAAATATTAGCGGCGCAGCATCATAAAACGAGCGTATCCTTTTGGATGTTCGAATCACTAGGAATTCCGTACATTCAAGAAATAATACTTTTAAATTTATAAGAATGTTTTTGATATGATTGCATAAGTAACAAAAGATTTAAAAAATATTTCTAAACATAATACGCAAATGGTTCGTTGTAATATACATTTTTGACTTACACGGTGAATTTTTAGTACTATAATCTTAATACAAAAGTAAATGGAAATGAAAAGTTACCGCACGTGCATTTAAATTCATATATCAATTAAACGTTAATCCACCGTAAACATGCTTAAAACTTACTTTTATCACCCAAAATATATAGAGACGGTCTAATGTGCACCCGAGCTTAATCCGAAGAAAATCTTCACCAGCCTTTGAAGGAGAACTGTTAACTAAGAAATCTGATTCAAATAATAAATTGTAATTTAAAAAAACAAAAAAAAAACTAGGATCGAAGCAGCGCGAAAAAACAGCTAAGCGCATCTAAAGCTTGTAACGGAAAACTAGCTCAGTCAGCTCCTTTTCCCCCCATCCGCGCAGAGGGGGGGACTAGAATTTTTGCCTGTCCCGGTATCACTTAGCCCATCTCGAAACCTCTCTCTCTCTCTCTCTCTCTCTCTTATCACCGTACACATTCGTCCTTCTCCTCGCGCTCTCCCAAAGAGCTTCCTTCCCTCCGGCGCGCGGCAGCAGCAGCGTCTCCGCCAGCAGCCGCACAGGGAAACGGAAGAGGAAGAAGAAGGAGCAGCTAACGCGTTTCGGATGGGGGCGCGTCTTTGTGGTCGCGCGCGAGATTGAATATAAACGCGAGAATAAGAAGTCCTTTTACGGCGCGCGCGCGCGCGGAGAGGAAGAGACGAGGAAAGAGAGAGAGAGAGAGAAAGGGAAATGCTCTTACTCTAGTGAAATTGAGGGCTTTGGAGAGTGGCGCGCTCGGCTTAGGGAATCGGACGAATCCTTCTTCGGCTGTTCGTTTGGCGAGAGAGAGAGCGCGCGGCGGAAATGGCGCGCGGCTTTTACGAGGGGCGATAATCATTTCGGGCCGTATAACCCACCAGCCGGCGGATATTTCCTTTAAAAGCCGGACGCGCCCCCGCGGACTAATCGCTCTCTCTCTCTCCGCGCTCATCCCCGCCGAGGAGGAGGCGGAATTAGGCACACGGCAACTTTTACGCCGAGCGCGAGCGCGCGCGTCGCTCCGCGGATGAAAAGGACTGTGCACGCGCTCGTTAAGTTTCTTGTTTACGCTTCGGCGAGAGGCGATTAGCGAGCGAGTGCGCGCCCTCGTAAACACTCGCGGGACTCCGGAGGATTGAGGGATGATTGCCCCCCCCCCCCGCGCTCGATCTCCTTTTTTCAGAGTCGTTTCGATTCCAATGAGCTCTCGAGTCTCGGGCTTGTCGTAAAATCGAGATGTTTAGAGGGACGGTCTGTATTGTTTGAAGAATCAGCGCGGTTGTTAGTTGCAAGTTTTTAGATTGAGAATACGACATTTGGCTGAAAATCTTTTTCTCCGGGAAGGGTAAGTGAAAAGGTGAAATTACTTTTCGGGACAAAAAAAAAAGAACTGTTCAAAAATAAAATTAGAAAAAGCTGATTCAAACTTGCCTCGCGCAGCGAGAACAATTTTCTGCTCCGAGTGAAGCTAAGTAAATTCGTAAGAGAACTTTGTTCAACTATAATTTCTAATAAATTTTATAAGCATATATATTTTCATCGAACAGAAACGCGCCACTTCGTAATAAAATTATCCAACACGCGTTCGACGTTCCGAAACCCCGGAAGCCCCGCTTTCTAATTCATCAATCTCCCGTAAGAATCCTTCGAAAACGGGGCGGCCTCTCCGCCGCGGCGTCAAGAAAATATAACAGCGTCATCCGCGGCGGTAGGTTATACGATCCGGCAATAAATCACAAATTATAGTTTAATTGCAATCATTATTCGCACCACATAATTCTCCTCTAATAAATCGATACCCGGCAATAATTTAACGGTCCGCGGAGCCATTAAATTTTATAGGACACTACGCTTACAAGCGCGCGCGCGGCTCTCTCTCTCTCTCTCTCGCATCAGGCGCGCAGCGCACATATTCCCCATAGATAACCCGCGGAAACGCGCCGCCGCCGCGCGCCCGGATACTAATCCGGGGCGCGCCGTCCCAAAAACGCGCGAGCGCGCGCGGCAAATCTCTTCGAAGGGAGAGAGAGATAAAAGGAGAGAGAGAGAGCTGCGGAGAGGACCACACCGTCTCGCCGCATGATTCAGCGCTCTGTCAGGGAGCGGAGAGAGAGAGAGGTGCTCCGGAAGACTCTCTCTCCGGCGCGCGCTCTCGAAACAGAGAGGCTGCACCTGCAGGGCCACTTTGAAGTAAGGTAGGTAATCCCTGGCCGCGAGGCGAGCACGACGGCGAGCCTAAGCCTCCATGATTTAGAATCTTGCGCGAGTATTTTAAGAATCCCCCGCGTGTGCCCTCTCTCTCTCTCCCCCTCCTCCCTCTGCAGCCCGAAGCTCTGCAGCCGCGGCCGATTTTCCTCGTTAAATTGACGCCGGCGGCGGCGGCAGCCCGTATTGCGCTTTTTGAGGCGGCTCTCGTGCGTGCCGGGGAGAGAGGATTTCGTTATTATACCGTCGCCGGGCTGCACTGTGTGCAGGTTGCGTGCAGCCCGGTCGTTACTTACCGACTATTTGCGCCCGGTTAACCGTGGCAGTTTCGGGCTGAACGGGGAAAGATTCCCGGGGAATTTTGGGGGTACTTGCATTTTTAAGGAAGTTCGCCGAAATTGACAAGGCTAATTTTGCCTCGTTTTTTTGGAGAATTGTCAATTTTTTATCTGCACTTCGTAAAGCTACACTTGTACAACGAATGTTTATTAACTGTTCGAGCGGTGTTATAAAACATTATTGGATTGCAAACCGTTCTGAAGTAATGAAAATTGGCGATAGCTGCTAATAAAGTTTATACATTAGTACTTAGAATTCACACCCGCAAGTGTTTACCCGTAAACTAATGGTATAAACACAATATTGAAATCTAAATTTAACCCGGTTCAATAAAATAATCGCATAAACTAAAAGAAGAGAGAAAAGTCCTGAAAATTAACGAAACCCGAAACGCGAGGTGCAGTTCGCAGCGCGGTGCGAAACAAAGTTTCCAGGATGCACGCAGCCCGGACAACGGGGTGGGCGCATATAATACGTTTTGAGCGAAGAGAGAGAGAGAGAGAGAGGCGAGATCTTGATCCTTGTATGCATAGGAAAGCGAACAACCGAGCTCTGCACTCTCGCTGATTGCCATTTGCATAGACAATCGGCCGCCGCCGCCGCCTCTGCTGTGCCCCCCAAACGGAGCAATCAACGCCGGCTTTGTAAATGTATCTAACGTGTACAGCTGCGCGACGTACGGAGAGAGAGAGAGAGAGAGAGAGAGAGAGAGAGAGGAAAGCTGCACACCCTGCGATCATTTCTGCCCCGAGGAGGAAAATCGACGAGCAAAAAACGCGAGTATGCCCCCCACCGGTAAATGTAATTAGGGATCTGAAAAATGCAGGGCTAACTTTGGGAGGTTAAGGAGAAGCAGGAGGAGGAGGAGGGCTGGAATTGAATTGAAAGTAATCAAAAAGATATTACGTGTAAATTGTTTGCCTCGCGGGCGGGGAAAGTTTTTGGGTTTAAGTATATTTTTCCTTCGCTCGTTTCGTCGTATTCAGATTCTTTTGTAATCGCGAGAAAACTGCTTGACGGAAAGTGGAATTTAATAATATTCTCCAAATTTTAAATACAAATAGTATATACATATATAATACCCATCAATAAAAAAAAACGCGTCACCTCCGAGATAATCCACTCGGGGGGAATCCAATCTTATTCTCAGAGCGCATATAAGTTTCTGAAGGCTGGCGCTTCTCAAAATAAAAGAAAATGGAGGCATTTGTTTCCGAAAAGATTATCCGGATTTCGTTCACTCGGCTCCCGTATACGTTTTTTGGAGCTAAAAAAGTATTTTCACTATTAATAAGTCCTGCGGTCTGAGTGCATAAGCCTCTAGTTTTCGAGAGAAGGAGCATTTTACAAAGTTCTAATAATACCAGCGGCTGTTTAAAAATTTAATTTTAAATCCAATTCCCAGCGAAGAATTTTCAAAGCGAACAAAAAAAAATTGCTATTGTTGATGAAACTTCTGCTTTGTCCACGCAATATATATACCAGTGTCGCCTATCTTCCGATCGTCGAAAGGTGTACGTATTTTTATCGCTCGCAAAAAAAAAAAAAAAAGCAGTCTGACTCCGATCTCCGAACGATAATTCAAACCGCGGCGAACTCGTGTGCAATTTGTGCACGAGACAAAGAGTTTCCTCAGCTTTGGTCGTTCGCTCGCTTTTAGGCCAAAAAAGGCGCCTCGTCCGCTCGAAAGAATGAGGTATATACGAGCGAGCGAGTGACTGTATATAGGCAGGAGGCGCGGAGATAAGGTCTACCGAAGATGTCGGCGCAGATACGGCGGGAGATATCTTTATTACCTCTCTCGCGGTTGCGTGCGTTTAATGTAAATTGCCGCGCTCTTTATCTTCTTCAAACGGCCGTATTCCCGACGAGCCGCGGAGGTACAGCGTGAAATGCGCGCGAGCTGGAAAAGGTGTCTCGTCATCGCCGCGACGACGAACCTTCTCGAAATTTTGAGGGGATCTTCGCGGCTGATTCGACGTTCGTGCCGTTTTGTGGAAGGCGAGATGTTCGGTTGTTTCCGAAGCGTTGGAAAAGTCTTTGTCGCGTTGAAAATAATGAGGTTTTCTGTCTTAAGTAACGATGTTGAATAAATAAAATTGTAAAGTTTTCTAAAACTTGAAACAAAATAAAATTAATGGGCGAATTGCAGTTTCGTCAATTACCACTGCTCTGTACTTACATACGATGGCTAAAACTACTGTACATTTGGTTCTGCACGTGTAATAAGTATCTGTTACAATTTTGATAATACTTGTTTGCACTAAACGGAAAATATTAAAAAAAAAAAAATAATAATAAAGAAACAACCAAAAAGGTCAAAATCATAAATTAATATTTTTTCTCGCGTTCGTAGCGAGACACGATGGATTTAATACGCTGTCCGAATCGAAGAAACGGCAGCATATCGCACCTTCCATCAATCTAACAATCTAATAACTAACAATTCCTGCAAAAACAGTATCCCAGCTCTGAGCAAAACCACCGAAATGCCCGTTTCAAAGAGTAAAACCAGCCCAGCCGACCTCGTCGTTAATTCCGCAAAGCAAACCTCCGCGCGAACGAGAAAAGAAACATCCAATTAAAATACCGCGAGAGCGGCTTAGAATCCTCTCCCGGGGACACTCTTCTCCCCCCCGTAATTCATTCGCATTTCGCATTCATCGCGCCTTCGGACTCCCCCCACCCCCCACCACCATCACCCCCTAAACTCGCAACATACGGCAGCTATAATATCCCGTAATAGGTATAACATTAACGTGCAACGATATTGTAATAAAGGCGCCGGCGCGCGCGTTTACTTTGCTCGCCCTTTCGCCCGGGGGGTGCATAATTTATCGGAGGGGGAGAAGCCTGCCTCTGTCCCCCGTATAATGGGATGCATTAGACGCGCGGCGACGGCGGCGGCTCGAGTTTTCTTCTCTCGCGCGCGGGGCGGTGTATAACTCGTCGCGCGCACCACCCACACTTTATTGTATTTGCACAATGGGATTATATTGCACTTTAATCGATTCCCCGGGCTGTGTATGAGCTCTCCTCACTTGCGGCGAATGAATGGATTATGGCTTTCCTGGACTCTTTGCCCGCCTGCCCCGCATTGCTCGAGTTTCGTCGATCGCACGTCACACGGATTTGACGGGCGATTGATATGTTTTTGTATTCAAATTTCTGGCGACTCTTTCTTTTTTGTTTGCTCCGTTGAGTGGCTTTGCGAGCGGTTATTTAAATAATAATCTCTCATTGGGTTACTTATGACTGGCTGAAAAGTAGCATCCAGAAGTTTCTTGGATCTTAAAATGCGTCTTAAAATAAATGAGCGGGGCAATCGGGAAATGGAAGAAATGAAGAGAGATGAATTAGAATAGAATTGGTTTTATTGTGACTAGATTACAAATTGTGCCTTCCGACGTCAGATGCGCCGATTAGGAACGTGTACACTTATGAAGCGACGTGGCGCCACTGTTTCGCAGATGACAATTATTATTCTCCAGTTTTTTTTTTTTTTTCGTCCAAAGCGCCCGTTCGCCCGTCTCAATTCGCCGGACCGTCGTATCGGGGATATGTAATTCGAGAGATATTTTTTCTTTTATTTTATTTATTCAATTAATTCATCATTTGTACGACATCGGAATCCATACAAAATATCGGTCGTTTACTTACTGCCTAAAGACTTACGTGACTATTTAAATTCAACCTATGGCATTGCTACCTCGTGCCGACCTTTTTTCTTTTTTTTCACAATTCATAATCAATATATAATCGCTCTCTACACTTATTGCATCGACATCGTCCGCTAAAACATAAAAAAAAAAACAAACAGCCTCCCTTCCTCGTCGATATATTATATAAATAAATGCCAGAACAATATCGTATAGCGACGCAATAGAAAAGAAAGACAAAAAAAAACAAAACGAACGAAGAACACGCCGCAGCTTAGTGTCGACAGTCGCACGAGGTGAAAAAACTTGTAGGGATACCGATTACTGTATACAACTATAATTCACTGATATCAATAAATGTATTTATAGCGCACGTTTTTAATCGGTGAAGAGTAATCCGTGCTCCAATGCAATGTACACAATATATTGTTCCTCGCCTCGAAACACTTTTTCCGCACTCGATATCGCCTCCTCCTTTTAATACGGTGTCTCCTTAGGATCTAAGATTTTTTGGTATCTGCCGAAATCTCTATTAGCGTTACTTTACTTGGTTTTTTTTTTCTTTACTTCGTTACCTTACTTTTTTTTTCCTTATTATCAATTAGTTCAATTTGCCATCGCCGCGACGTAACAATTTTTTTTTTCTCTGGTATACATCCATCGTCTCGCGTGAACGAACTTCTACTATACAGATATCTACAGGATAGTGAGTAAATTTCGATCCGCCGCGGGTTTTCGTCGTTCATGGCGGATCCGCGCACCTCTTTCTTTCTTTTCTTTTTTTTCCTTCTAATCGATATATGTATAAATAACTCGCGACTCGTCTCTTTCTTCACTGGTTTTTTTTTTTTAGTTTCAAGTGTCGGTTTTTTTTTTTACCCTATATAATTACAATACGCGTTTATAATGACAATAAAAAGTCGAAAATCCATAAAGCAGTTTGAAATTCGCAATCTCTACAGCTCCTCTGCTCTTGGCGCAGTTTTTTAGTTCGAGTTTCGTTTAAAATCGAGAATTAGAGCCTGGATTTGGACAATAATCTATTTCTAAAAAACGAGCCTCCTTCGTCGAAACAATTGAACGAAAATCAAATATATATATAATCAAATATATCACTACCGTTAATAATATATACCTTTTAGAACTATTTTATTGTCCAAACGTCGTAACTGTCCCTTCCGTCCTCCTCTTACTTCCATGAATTTCCCTATTATCGAACGCGGAACGACTAAGCACACCGCACTCTCCGTAAAACACAAATAACGCAACGAATTCCAATCAGTCTCTTCGCTCGTCTCGAACAATATATACCATCAGGAAGACACGCCTCTCCTTTTATCATACAGACCTCATCGACTCGAGAGAGAGAGACGCTCTTAGCTCACTGACCGCGATGCGGATTGTCGTCGCGCGCGGACGGCTGCTGCTGCTGCTGCTGTAGCTGCGTGGTGCAGCCGATCGCGTTCTCCGACCAGTCGTAGATCAGGGGCGGCCAGTAGCCGGCCGAGGCGGCCGAGTGGTGCAGGTAGCCGGCGAGTCCGCCGACGCCGGCGGCGGCGGCGGCCGCCCCGGGCAGGCTCAGCCTCTCCACGGAGCTCATGCCGATCGTCGCCGAGACGCCGCTCAGGCTCATCTCCTCCTGCTCGCTTAGCTTGCGGTCCGTCGCGGTGCTCTCGTCCTCGAACAGGTAGTTGTTCGGCGAAGCCATCGACGAGGGCGTCGAGGACAGGGCGGGCGAGCCGACGACGGACCGAGGCCTGTGTCACTCGGTCGGGGTGCTCGACGCGTTGCCCGACGTCGTCCTCTGGTGCTGCTGCTGCTGCTGCTGCTGTTGCAGGTGGCCGCTCTGGTCGTCAGCCTGCGGCTGGTTGGAGCCGGTGTCCATGGAGTTGGCGTGCTGCTGCTGCTGTTGCTGGTGATGGGGGCTGGTGGAAGCCCCCGCCTCGCCTCAGACCTGGGCTCTGGCGGAGGCGCTGGAGTGCTCGGTTCCCGGGGAGTGTGGGTTGCCGCCGGTCGACGTCAGGGCGTACTGGCAGGCGCTGAGACCGCCGCCGGAGGAGGCTCTGGAGCTGACGGGGCTGAGGCTGTCGGCGCCGCCGGCGCTGCCGCCCCCGGAGCCGGTGGTGTTGTTGCTGCCGGCGCCGTTGCTGTTGAAGCTCGTGTAGCTGCTGGTGTGCTGCTTGGCCTTGAGCCGGAGCGAGGCTATGCTCTGGGAGGAGGCGACGTGCGTGTAGACCGGGGGGCCGTAGGGGTGGTGGGGCGCGGCGGGGGCGGCGTACGGACAGGCGGCCCCGGAGGCGGCGACCGGGGAGCTGGCGACTCCGAGGCCGGAGCTCATGCCGGAGATCATCGAGGTGGCGGCCTGGCCGACGGTCATGCCGCCCACGTGACTGCTGGAGAGCGACGTCGCCGGGAAGCAGTTCACCGGGCTGACCTGAGGGTTGTGCGGGTGGTGGTGGTGGTGTCCGGTCGACTGGACGACGCTGCTCAGGGGGTTCACCGGCCAGGCGAAGCTCTTGCTGTTGAGCGGCGAGGGCACCTTGGAGGCCCAGTTGTTGTAGGAACTATAGCTGTAGAAGGTCTCCGGATCGGTGAAGGGCTGCGTGATGAAGGTGTTGTACTTGAAGTTCTCGTTCGCGTTCATTGCGTGGAGCGCGTTGCGCTCGCGCTTCCGCCATTTTGCTCGCCGGTTCTTGAACCAGACCTGCAACCGAGCGAAAAGACAGTTTTGTTAATTCAAAGCAATTGAAGAATAAATTATAGTTAACTTGTACAATTAGCTCAACGAGCTGGGGAAGAAACGTGAATTCTCATTTGTTTTAAGATATTTTGAGTAAATCTAATTTTGGTTAAAAGAAAAAATGAATTATCAAATTATTTACTAAAATGAAAACTGCCAGAAACGATTGTACAACGAGAGCCAAAAATTATTCCATAAATCCCAAAGGAGCCTTTCCGCCATCATTACTCGCGAGGAGACGGCGCAAGAAATCTTCCCCGGCAGTCACCCCCAAGAACCAGAAAGAGGCTGCGAGAGCTACGCTCGCAATTTTCCGTGACGATAATCGCCGTGTCGCTCTCCTCTCCATTTGCCCGGCTGCTCTGATTAAAAATTTCCATGGCCCCCGCGCGTTCTCATTCCTGTCTCCTCGTTTAAGAGTTGCGCCCCGCGTCCCCTTCCCCCGGCGGCTCGCTCGCTCGCTCGCTCCAGATTTATATGTATCGTCTTCGCGGCGTATTACTCATGGCGAAACCGCACCGGGGGTAAACGGGGGACGGAGGAAGAGAGAGAGAGAGAGAGATGCCCCGGAGACAAATGGCAGAGGAAACCCCCTCGCGCTCTGCCTCTCTGCCATCCTGAAATATGATGGCGTTAATTCAAGGCGGCGCGCTGCCGCTCGCTCGATACCCTCCGCCCCTCTCGCTTTCTGTATACGAGGCGAAGCTCTCACCCTTTTTCTTCCGCTTGCCTCTCCGCTTGCCTTGCGTCTCTGGGCTTTTTGCGCCGTTTTCGAGTCCGGAGCAATGCGCTGGAATTGATTGTTAAAAGCCTTCGCGGATGACCGGACGATCGAGCAAGGATCTTCGTTCGTACGGGACAATCTTTCTTTTTACCGTCTGATTTTTCGAGAATATTTCCGGAGCCGATTTTTGGTAAAATCAATTTCTTAAAAACAAAAGTTTCTTTTTATTCAAAATTCATCCATTTCTTTTCCATTTTCCAAGTGGCGCACTACCAAAATTACATTATCAAACCAAAGCTTCCTTTCGGCTGATCCCGAGACACATTTTACCGACCTTGACAATCATCTCACGAGAGAACCTTCCTCCTTCCCTACCTCCCACCCTTTGAGCCCTCGGCATCTATATATATACTCCCTTACCTCAAGCTCTTTATCTTCCTTCCAGCTCGAGCACTTTAGCAGCAGCGGGAAGGGGAGCGCGCGAAAGCGGGGGAGAGGGGAGAGAAACTCATCCGTCGGCAATTATACGGCTGGTTGCGCTCGGATGCACGTCCCTCTCGCGTAACTGTAAGGAGAACGACGCCGGCAGCCGGCAGTCAGGAGAGAGGCGAGGCTGATAGGCTTCGCTCTCTCTCTCTCTCTATATATATATACATATACACGCGTGGGAGGGTAAAAGAATGGAGGCAGGAGCGGCGGCGGCGTGCGCGAAGAATGGAGGATCCTCGCAAGATGGATGGCCGAACGATCGCGGCCGACGCTAAGCGCCGCGACGAGTCATTGAAAGAGGGGGCCCCCCAAGCTAATGAAGAGTAATATTGTCCCGGTGCGCCGAACTTCTTTCCTCCTCCCTGTGGATGCCGATCGGCTGCTTTCGGAGGGGCACCGCGTCACGGTGCGGATGCAAAATACGCCACGCGAGGAAAAGTGCGCGACGCCGCGCGATGATGGATGAGGCGAGGGACGAATTTTTCGGTTGTTGATCGAGGTATACGCGGTGGTTGGAGGGCTGGCTGGTTTCTTTTATTGAATGCGCGTCCTTTCTGGAAAGTTTGGAGCTACTTTTTAACCGACCGCGAGATTAGAAACGCGTCGTGTTTCA
Organism: Ormyrus rosae; assembly: GCA_035047165.1. Taxonomy (NCBI): domain Eukaryota; kingdom Metazoa; phylum Arthropoda; class Insecta; order Hymenoptera; family Ormyridae; genus Ormyrus; species Ormyrus rosae. Next base: position 695,877 of record JAWWML010000032.1, on the reverse strand, counting down.
TCGTTCGCAGCACCGTTGAGTAGAAAAAGACCTTATTTAGTCGGACACTTTTCAACGCGCGGGATATTCCAACAAAAAAAAATCCCTCGCGTCGGCCAAAGAAATGCAAAAATCGAAGCCCACCCCAAGAGAAGAAAAAAACCCCCAGCAAAAGTATCTCCTCTTCCCGTTTCCTCCGGCGAATCAATAAGCCTCCCTCCCGTTCGTCCTCGTGCAGGATCCTCGAGGTGTACGCGCGGGCGGCAGCCTCATCGCGGATCCGCGCGGCGGTGCAACGTTTGCGGCGCCCCCGTACAGTCGAGGAGGATACGTATATATATACGGCCAAGCCCGTAAACTTTAACGACATCTAGCGCGAAATCTCGGCGTCGCGGCCCGGAGCCGCCGCCGCGCGCAGGCGACGCTCGTAAACTTGATGAATGAACTTTCGAATCTCCTCGGTCGGGAGCTGTACGCGAGTGCCGTACGCGTACGTGCCGCCGTGTGTGCTTCTTCTGAGAGAGAGATACGTCGCGGGAGGAGGCTCCCGCTCCGATGGGCGAGAGAAGGAGTTGTTCGAGGAACGGATAAGGCTCGCGAGCGATGATCAATGCGGGATTCTGTAGCGTATTTTTTATCCGAGGTGGGTTCCCTTCGTTTTCTTCAGCGTTCGTTTTAAGATAATTGCGCGACGGGCAGTTTTGTGAGAAAGCAGTGCGCGAAAAACCGGCTCCTGTAAAAGTAGAGCCTTAACGTATAAGGGCCGATTAATTGAGGACTCGCTTTAGATTAACGCGACGGAGGGGGGGTACGTAACGACTGCGGCTCGTATCTCCGGGGATGAAATTACGAGGACGATTGCCTTTCAACTCGACTTGATGGCCCGTTTCATCTCCGTCGCCGTGATTTTCTCCCTCTGTCTCTCTCTCCCCTCTCTCTCCTCTTCTTTATCATGCCATTCCGGGCCAGCCACTCGCGAGGAGACGCGATCTTGATTGACTTCCATAAAACGGATAGACTCGGCCGAGCGCTCGATTTCGCCGGGCGAGATGCTTGTATATATAACCCCCGCGGTCGCCATCTTATAATATCGCCGTTTCGAGATAATGTATTCTTCGAGCGAGGCGCGTGTGCTTAAAATTTATTTCTATGGTTCATAGAGAGAGTTTAGCAAATTAGAAAAATAAACGTAATATTTGCTAAATTACCAATAAAAACATTAGATTACATATAAAACAAACGACAAGCCCGTACCTTCGATCCACGGACGAAAAAGGTATTTCTATCGCCGATACGAGGCTTATAGAGAGGCTTAGCAAATTTGAAAAATAAACGTAATATTTGCTAATTTACCAATAAAAACATTAGTATATATAAAACAAACCATAAGCCCGTACGGCTCCGTTCCACGGCGAAAAAGGTACATAAACCGAACCTGCCGAAACAAAACCCACGCGGCGACCGATCTCGTCCTCGCTCCGAGCCTCGGCCAATAATAATCTCCGCGGGCCGAAATCGAAGCCGCGCGCACTCGTTCTTTTCCCTCCTCGGCGTCTCGGCGCGCGCGGCGAACAATAGGGCAGCGGCCAGGCGCCTCGGAAGCATCGCGTCAAGCGAGCAATAAAACCTCATCGAATCACGACCCCCCGTTCGACCGGCGTGTAAGCCTCTCTCCGCACGGCTCAATCTACAGAAGCTTATATAACTGTAATGAGACTGCGGCCGAAGGCCTCATCAATCACCCCGCCCCATCGCTTCCTCCGAATCTCTCTCTCTCTCTCTTTCTCTCGGCAGCTTCTTCCACTTGGCCCCAATTTTTTCCTCGCTCCTCTTTTTACAGTCTTTATACGCTCGTGATACCTTTTTCTTACCCTCTTGTCCCCCCCTCGTGTGGCGCTTCGTGTTTCCATCATTTTCCGTCTTAGTTTGCGGAATGTCTTTTTGCTCCTCTGCTTCTCTTGGCTGATTTTACATGCGTAATAGATTTTTTGATCGCTGTATCGGAGGATTATTTGCTCGGTAATTAAAAGCTCCAGCGCGAACCTCGAGAAGAAACGCGTCCCCTTCGACAAAACCGTCGACCTACATAAATTACAAAGCCATCGTTCATCCCTTTTCTCGCGAAAACGATTCATCTCCCAAAAGAGCCTCCCGCCACATCAAAACTATGTATATAACACCTCGAGCTCCTCGTCGAGTATCGAAAACGCGGCCCTTCGCCCGTAATGAATGCGCCGGCCGTCGAAGCTCGATCAATCCCGCAAGCACACCGAAGCGGGCGACCGGACAACGTCCAAGTCTCTCGCCGTCCCCTATATGTATACATACACCGCAGGAGTCGATTCCTCGTGATCCGGGCCGTCTTAGCCGCGCGCCTCAGTCTCGGCCCGGCGGTCAATCGGCTCCTCGATTTGTCATGCTAAACTGACCGGACGCTCTCGGCTCTGATGAAACGGCGGATGAACCGCGCGCGGGCCGAGTAATTAAACTCGATCCGTCATGCTTTTCGGGGGGGGGAGGCGAGATCAATTATGCTCCACGGAGGTGCGAGTTGATTTGCGAGAAGGCAGAGGTTCTTTGTGTTCAGTGGTGAATATATATATACGTTTCGTCGCGCTCGATTGATCGAGCGGACCGACTGTGTATATCGGATGCGAGTGAATTTCGACATAAGGTGACAAGCTGGAATATTGTAAAGATAAAGCGCAGTGCGTCGCGTTTGTTATTTATTGTTCCGCGTCGCGCGATAATGCCGCTCGCAATAAATCATATCCGAATAATCAGAAAATTGGTAGAAAAATCGTTTCCTCGTTCTTGCGAGAGAGAGAGAGAGAGAGAGTTTTATCGCGCGAGTGTTTACTCCCGAGATACGGAATATAAATCGCAAGCCGCCGCGGCGCGGAAGGCATTCCCGCTGTTCGGGAGGAGAGAAAATCTTTATACGTCGACTCGAGAGCGCTTTCGATACGCGACGCGGCGGCAGCGGCGAAGCCGCCCGACGGCAGGCGCATTTCGAGCGCGCGCGGCTCGCACGTTCGCCCTCGCTTCTTGCTTTTGTATATCGGGGGATAAAAATCGAACCGGAGAGCTTTTTCAGGGGACGCGGGATGTTTTACGTGAGTCTGCGTCTTTATTGAATTGTCGCGACGCACGAATTTTCGACGTGCTTTTTCTGTTGTTTCGGAAGAGAGCTTTCGTCTGTTTCGTGATGAGTTTGGATGGCGAAGCGATTTTGAAGGATCGAATTTGTAAAAGGAGTGAGACACGATGAAAAAGTACAAATTTTCACGTGGAACCTAAGAAATGAAACTGATGGACTATTTGATTTAACATTGACAAACGCCCTCAAAATTAATCGTACTTTAAAAAAAAAACTCTCTAAACAAAGCACTCCATCTCAGACGGTCAAAGCGAACGCAATAATTCACGCAAAAGATCAGGAGATAAAACTGCAAAACTTAACAAAAAAAATCAGCTTCGGGAGCAACAAAATCCCGCAATAAAAGACTGGGGGCCGCAAGCAAAACAATACTCGTCGAAATAATAGGAAAGAGAGAAAGTCGGAGTTGGCAGCTCTCTCTCTCTCTCCCTCTGGAGGGGAAGGGAGAGAGAGAGAGAGAGAGAGAGAGAGCGCAAGAGCTCGAGGAAGAGGGGCTCGTCGCACATACACAAGGGGGGCAGAGGGATGGAGGAGGATTATATTGATCCCCTCGTAGCCCCGCCCCTCCTTAGCCAGCGACGCCATCATTATGTTATCCACCATCCCTCTGACTATCCGACGTGTGCGCACCGGAGAGACCTACGACCCGACGGACTACGAACGCATCTCTCCCTTCATTCTTGGAACCGGGTCTTTATCCGCGCGCGTACTCGGCGTCCTTTTTGCGCAGGCTCGCTCTCTCTCTCTCTCCCATTGCGCTGCACTCGCACTCTCCGACGGGACGGTTTCCCTCGTTCGTATATAATTTTTACGCGCTTCGTTTTCAAGGCCGCGTTTTCGGCGTTTTTTCCTTCTTCGAAAATTTTATTTTAAGGGGAAGCTGGACGAATACGCGAGTGTGCCTTCTCGACCTCGTGAAGCTTCGTCCGGGGGGTTATTGCCTATTTTATGCTCGTATAACGACCGATAAATGTAACTCTATTTTGAATTTGCTATATTTACCAGCATGTTCCACGCGCAATTCATTACAAACTTCGCGGTAAAAATCAAGCCGCCGTAATCAAGAAATAAATCCCCACCTCCCGAGCGAAATCCCGAACAGACCACGGCTCTTTCGAAAAAAATCTGCGGACGAAACGAAAAGTAAGAAGGTCCAGTGCGCGGAGAGCTGCTCGCGACACGAAAAGCGGAGACTCTCGCGCGCGAGTAATAACAATAAGGCAGTATAACCCCGGCTCGAGAGAGAGAGAGAGCACAGGTATATACACACCCGCTGGGCTTGCGCGCCACTTCATTAAAAATAAATTCCGCGAAGGAGCCGCCGGATATCCGAGGGCTTCGGGGAGGATTTGACGCCGCTATAGAGGGGAGAGGAGAGATCGACGCCGCCGACGCCGCTTCCTGGCGCTGCTGCCGAGCTACTCGAGCTTTCCCGGGGTTAAAGTGCAACAAGCTTCTCCTTATTTGCTTACGCGGCCCACTTATCGACGCGCCGCGGATCTTTCTGGATCTTTTCGACGAGCGATGCGAACCGAGTTTCGGGGAGGTCGCTCCATTGATTTCCCAAAGTTTTAGGTGTGCGCGTGACTTTTAATTTCCGACTTCGACGATGTTCTAATAAATTTAACGCGACGAAGGAGAGAATGATCTTTGAAACGGCAACTATATAATACTCGCGATCCCGAACAGTCGTATCCAGCTTTTGCCAGCGAAACTCGGCGCGAATACTGCAGATCATTTCTTTGCCAAACGAGATAGCAAAGGCAATAAAACTCTTATTCGCGTTCTCGGTGCGCTTTACAGCTCCGTGGAAGCAAATCATCACGCGCGCGCGGCGCTCCTCGGAAAAATCCTGCAGAGCTGCGCAGCGAAGCGGTGCGCAAGATATCGCTCGATTAATTAATTAACACGGCAAACACGCGCACCGGAATACAATATTGCTCATCCAAATCGCTCGTCTGTCATCCGAGCAAACACGCGGGAGGCGCGAGTGTCCGCCTGCGACGGAAGGGCGACATCTGTGTATCGCGTCTTCGTCGCAGAGATAAAGCCGACAATTGCGTATACACAGAGAGAGAGAGGGAGAGAGAGGAAAAAAAAGACGTCGTTCCTTTGTTTGCCGCCTGCCGGGAGAGACAGAGAGAGAGGGAGCCGATATCGGTGTCCTTTTATGTTAACAGCTTGTACGTAAATAAGTCGGACGAGGCGATAAGGCGATAAGGGGGCTAATCGCGATCCGCGGCGATGCGCACGCGCAGAGAGAGGGAAGGCCTATTATATATCGATGCGCGCGATCTCTCTCGCTCGAGAGCGGCGACGTTGCGCTGCGTTGGAATTTTTACCCGAGATTTCCCACGCTCGTTGCCGTTGCCGCTGGCCGTCGCGGTTCTCGCGGGGAAGGCTTTTGGTCTTGTGGATAGACGCTCTGGTTTATCGGGAAATATTGGAAAAGATGACAGTTTTCAGTAATTGTCGATATTAAAAATTTATAAATCGAAGTAAATATTAAAGATTGCGTTACGTTTGAGGAGAATTAGTGGAACTTTGAGCCGCGGAAAACGCGCATTTTGCGACGCGCAAATTTTGAATATCGTATCTACTACGAGTGTTTTTATTAAACGTATCACGCGATTCTCTTGTGGACAACCGATATGCAGATATAATTTGACATTTTGCGCTGCCGAATATTTTTGCGAAGATCAACGTCGACAAGTAGCTTCGTTCGCTCGAGAGTATATCGATTAGTTTAAAGTAATTGCGGTCTTAAATCACGATCCTTAACTAACGTTCGAGAATACGCGATGCATTTTGGAGATTCATTTGAGTGCCCCGGGCTTAGCTTTAATTCAAACACGAGCGTTTAAAGTACTTCCGGTAATAAAGATTAATTAATAAAGATAAGGATTAATCGTAAGGTCTTGAATTCACTCGGAACTAAACGAAAATTCCGCGCGAAACGCGAGTTGGCTAAAATTTCAGAAATGTCCCCGGAACAGCTCTCTGTCTCCCGACGGTGTCCGCGCGCAAAACGCACCGAACCCTTTCCTCCGTCCGTCGCTCGGCGGGAAGGAAGGAGGAAGGAGGAAGGCAAAGGCGGCGCGCTGCGCCGCCGAGATAAGGAGCCGGCGCAGGATATCGGGCCTGGCGGCCATGATAGTCCGCCGGCGCAGCTGTCTCCCGTGCGGCTCGCTAAGCGCCATTTTTATCGCGCCCCCGCAGCGGGCGAAATGCCTACTACGGTGATCCGCGAGGCCGATTCCGAGACGGGCGCGTTGACCGTCGATTGTACTTTGGAGGAAGGGCTTTTTTTTTGACGGGAGAATTTGCAATTAATGGTTTAACGTCGAACGAGAACGACGAGTTGATTTTAAAGCCTGTTCGCTCGCGAGGATAACGGTTAAGAGCGCGCACAAAGATATACGCTTCATCTCCGACGAATTCATCAATCCTCGAGTCCCTCGCCTCCCACGCCGCCGCGGCGTCGTTGCTTCATAACAAACTCGAGCGCATAAATAATCTCGAGGAACGCAACGTCGCCCGTAAATAAAGTAATAAATGCAAAGGACGGCCGGGCAAAAACTTGGGAAAAAAACTTCTCCGCTACCCGCGTCTCTCTCGCGAAGTGAGAAAAGAGGAGAGCGGGGTAGAACGCGGGTGGGGAGAAAAAAGGCGCGCACCGGGAGGAAACTCGCCCGCGGAAAATATGAAAAGATAGAATGAAACTTCAAGCGGAAGGAATGAATAAAAAAGGAGGTACAAAAGAGACGCGCAAGACAAAGACGCGCGGGGCAAAAAAGAAAGTAGTAGGAGAAAAGCTCTCTTTCTCTCTCTCCCTCTCTCCCTTCCGCATCGAGGAAAGAGAGAAAGAGAAAAAAGGAGAAGAGCTGCTCGCGCCAGCGGCGTCTCCATAAATCTCGCTATAACGTCGAGATGGATCAGCGAGAACTGAGAACGGTCACGTCTGCCGCCGGGAGAGCTCGAATTGCTCTTACTTCCCCCCTCTCTCCTTTTTATACATCTCATTCTTTCTGCTTTCTTGCGCGGCGAGAGGCAGCGCGAGGAAAATGTAATTCGTCATTTACTGACGGATACGCTCCGTCTGTACTTTGCAATTATTCTGCCCCCGCGGAATCGAGATTTATTCCCCCCTGTGCGCGCGAGTTTGTTTTGGGAGATTCCGACCGACGCGGAATCCTTCGACTTCGAGTGCGAATATTGATATAGGCTTCGTCTTTCGCGCTATCCAACCTCCTTCTACAAAAATTGTTCGATAAACCGCGGCCGAAAATCGAGCCGCGTCCTTTTTCTTCCAGACAACAGAGGAAAAAAGAAAATTGGACCGCGCGTCAAATTCAATTCCATTCCTCCGTCGAAAATACACGACGCGACGGATGAAATATATAGATTTCAAATCAAGCCGTCAATGAGCCGAAGGACTTGTTTATACCGCGCGTCGACCGAAAGCACACCCACGCCTCGTATATAAATATCCCCGGGCGTCGTTCTCCGCAGTGGCTTTCCCCGAGTTTTCACCGTCTATTCTGATGTTTTTATGGATCCGCGAGGTCGTTTACCTCCCGGAAATTTAGTCATTTTCACGGCGAGAGCGTATATGTATACATTGTTTGTAAACGACGTCACGCGCGGTTCGGTTTATAATTTGTTACGGCACCGCCGGGGCACTGAGTTTTAATTCTTCATTGTGTCGTAAACAACTTTCGACTTTTCGTTCTTAAGAAGTAATAAAAATGTGAATTTGTCGATGAAAGGTCCGCGATAAAGTTTCTAAAAATATTAATCATAAGCTGTATAGAGATGCGATACATTTATACCCAAGAATTTAATCTCCGCGGACGTCCAGAGCAGCTATTCTTATTCCCAAATTTATCTACAATTACATAAAATACTTTGATCGCCCGGCGGATTCAATCTCGCTTCCCGATCCCGGCGGTGCTTTATAATTTCGTTCGATGAAATCGAGCCGTCGGAGAGGTAGAGATCAAGGATCGATAAAAGTCAGGCCTGCGGCGGCAGCAAAGTTTTGATACCCGGCACTTGTCGACTCCATTCGGCTTGGCGGGCGTCGACGATTCCATAATTGACTCGACGGCTCGTCAAGGGGCGGCGGTAACGGCGCTTGTAAAAGCGGCCTTACGATGCACATTACACGTAAAGACTGCCGCCGCACATCGCGGGCTGTAATATCCCAAACTCGAACTAACTCCTGACTCTCCCCCATATCGAGCAGCTCGCGAATCGAAAGTCCGAGAGAGAGAGAGAGAGAGAGAGAGAGGAGCGAACGAAGCGCAGGGAAAAGCGGAGAGCCCGCGAGTTTTATGGATTTTTTTCCCTCGTTGTGTGTGTATGTGTGTGTGTGTGCCGCGAGAGAAAGAGGAGATAGAGCGCGCCGGTGGGATTCGGATATTCAATGTTGGCGCACCTGTATGGATATTAAATTAACACCCGTAAGCCGCGAGTATTAACAACTTTGCAAAAGATTATACGAGATTATGAGCTCAAGCGGAACACGTGATTTTTAATGCCGCGCCGGGCGTTGGCGAGCCCTGCGAGAGAGAAAGAGAGAGAAAGAGAGACCGGGATATAGAGAGGTGGAGAAAAAAGAGAGAGAGAGAGAGCGTCGGAGTCTAATTTATAAATAGGTTTGCTCGGCCTTTTACTACCCAACGACTTCTTGCGCCGATATCGCGAGTGCTCTGTTTGCGTATCAATGGCTCGGGGAGTCTGACCGAGAGATGGACTGTGTAGTTTTTAGTTTCGTTATTTTTCATCATTTTTAATGGATTTTAAAGTTGGCGCTGACGTTGATCATTTATTGTTTTAATTCACTTATATTTTTTCGATACGAAGCGAGTTTTAATTCGACATTTAGCTACGAAATGTTTAATTAAAAAAATTTAGTTATTTTTAAAGCTAATTACTGAAATATAATTATTTTTCAAGCGTCAAATATGATTAGGAGTTACTTCCTTCCTTTGTTCAACGATTTCCACTTTCAGATTTTCCTCAAATCTTCCGATACACTTCTAAACTTAAATATTACAGCTTTCAAACGCCGTCATTTGCCATCCACCCAAGCAAATTACTAAATCCCTTAAAAAACCAGCCGCCGAATTTCCCTCGCGTCCTCAATACCGATATCCATCCAGCCTTGGAGGGCCGCGGAGCAAAAGCCATAGCCCGGAAGCCAAACGACCATCCCCGGCGGCGGCGTCGGGCGCATAATGAATCTCTATACGTCGTTCGCGTTATTTCCGTGTGGGCTCTGCCGGCGGAACGTCGATATTAGAACGAATGCGCGAAGCGCTTGTCTCCCTCTCCCTCCCTCTCTCTCTCTCTCTTTGTCGGCCCCCCGGCGGCGCGGCTCGCGAAATGCAAATCGACGCTCGCGGCTTTAATAATTGATATATACGCCGACGCGGGCACCGGCCGCTGACAGCTGCTAACCCGGCCGAATACGGATGACACCCGGTAATCCTCACTCTCATATACCGGTTAGCGGCGCTCGCTCTCTCTCTCTCTCTCTCTCTCTCTCTGCAGCTCTCTCCCCGGGCTCTCTTTATAGGCCGACGAGCCGGCGAGCTTACGCACACTCGCGGCTCTCTGCAGGCTCGCGCGCCTGCACCGACCGAAAATTAATACACATTGTCTTTGCAGCCGATGCGCAGCGAGGCTGAGCGCTTTTTCCACGATTTTTCCTTCTTGGCTTAATTTTTCTTTTGCGCGGACGAGTTGTGCGAGGATGGGATCGTATTTACATATCTTATGCTGTGTGGTGTATTGCTGATTTACACTGACGAGAGGAATGAGAATTTATTCGAATATTCAGTATAAATGGAGCAAACCGAGTAATTCTAAAAAAACTACGTTCTAAACTCTCTCAAAAAGCAGCCTTTCCTCAAGCGCAGGCCTCCACGCACCTTAACCCTCTTGATCAAACGCCAAATTTCCCTATAGCCGGCCGTTCTCCTTTCGTATTCACCGCGTCGCTCTCGCGTACATAGCCCGCCGGCCGGGAAAACGAGGTGGCGGCAAAAGAGAGAGAGAGATAGAGACGGAGAGAGAGCGGGAGATAGCGGCAGAAAGAGAGAGATAGAGAGAGAGAGAGAGAGAGAGAACCGCTCACGTGCCGCTGCTGCCGCCGCCGCCGCCGCTGCAACCATACTAATCCGCCGATGGATTTATGGTCTTAATCACCGGCGGATTATCTCGGACAGCCCGCCGCCGCTCGCGTTCGCTGCCACCGACCGAAACATACGCCTGCCTCTTTGCAGATAACTGCCGGGGAATACCGAACCGCACCGACGGCGCGGAGCGCGCGCAGCCTCTCTGCGCTCGAACCCCCCTTCCTTTCCCCCCCGCCGCCGGGGGCCCGACCCCCCCTCCTGCATACGCGCCCGTCATTTGCGGGAGGAGGACCTTCCGTTTCGAGGAACCGCGCGGGGAGAGGAGGTCAAGCGGGCGCAAAAATCGAGCGGCCTCGAGACGAACGGGTGGTGTTTTGAGAAATTGATATATATATTTTTGTGCTGTAAAGAACAACTTGTTCATTAGCTCCGGCATGGAACAAAATCTGAAATCAGCAAGAAGCACCGTCTACGAATGACCGTCAGTATCCAAAAACACATCCAACGATACATAATTCCTCGGCGCAAGTTTTGAAGCACATATTCGGTGGCTCGGTTGCAGTGTAAGCGAACGAGCGAGCGAAAGAGAGGACGGCACGATGAAGCACCAACGGCGAGCGAGCGAGCGAGAGAGGGAGAGCGAGGTAGCCGTTCTCGGGCAACAGAATTTGCGGAATTTTGGTACATGGCGTATAACGTCGCGGCGGCGGCGGCGTCGGACGCTGCGTGTGGTTCTATAAATCCATAGGGGTTTACCGGCACAAAGCCTCCCTCTCGCGGTATACGCTTTCTTGCCGCGTACGTGGGAGGCCGCGCGCCGGCTATATGCGCGCGCGCCGGCTCTATAAATGCAAAATCGGCGAGCCCCCCCAGAATATATATATATATATGTATACGCCGTCCCGCTCGACTACTAAAGCGAGAGAGAGAGAGAGAGAGAGAGAGCTTGCGGCGGCCGAGGCCCCGGAATCAAGAGGTGGCGAGAACGGGAGAATGCGAGAGTAGATTTCGCCAAATTATTAGGAGATTGCTTTTTCGCCGCGCGACGAGCCGCTCGCTCTTTGCCGGTTCGTTCTTTTTTTTGTTCGGGCCGAGATGGGAAGAGAATCGAGCGAGGTCGAGGTTCGAGCTTGATTGTAGGATAAGCAGATATGGATTTTCTTATTTTTTTTTTTCGATTTTATTTTCTAATCGCAGAGTCGACGAATAAATCTGCACGCGCGCGCATTCTGCAATTAAAATTCTTTAAGTAGCATTAGAAACGGTGTATCAACAGCTTGTGGTAAGACTTTTCGATCCGTCAAGTCCGGAAATGAATCGACTCGCACTGTTTTGATAACGTCGCGCTGTTAATCTCACGGCACGAGGAAAGAAAACTCTTCGCGACAAGACGGCGCGACTGGAGTCTTTGGCTCGTGACTATGAGTGTCTGACGATTTTGCGTCTGCAGCGGATCTTGAGGAACGAGAATCCGGGATTGTTTTTCTTGTAATCGATACGCGCCAAACTGAATGGACCCATTGTGTGTCGAATCGTGCTTATTTAAGAAGCTCATCTTCGAATAACACACTTCCAAACTTTGAATCGTCTTAATTATCCCTTCGGACTGACGTATTACAAAATAGCAGCGAGGCACTTCGCCCGCTGATATTCCCCGCAAAAAACGTTTCTTCCCGACTTTTTCGATCGAAGCAAGTGCAAAAGATGTTCGCTTACCCTGACTCTCGCCTCGGACAGTTTCGTCCACATGGCGATCTCTTCCCTGGTGGACATGTCGGGATACCGATTCCTCGAGAAGACGCCCTCGAGCTCGGTGAGCTGCTGCGACGAGAAGTGCGTCCTCTGCCGCCTCTGGCGTTTGCCCTTCTTGCCGTCCTTGTCGTCCGCCTCCGCGACGTTCACGACGGCCGGCGAGGCTATGCTGCCGCCGCCGACGAGCTCCAGCTTTCCCTCCGGCATTCGACCTGCGAGAAGAGTCATTGTTGATTCATTTTGATGATTGCACGATTATTGATTGTTCGGTGACTGCGTTTTCTCTGGGACACGAGAGCGACACACGCTGGTCCGCGCAAGCGTTGAACTTCCCCCGCAAATAAGCCGGTCGAATTAATTGTATTCGCGGTAGTTAGTAGGGTCGATGGACGAATTCGGCCTTCTTATTTCCCGGATTCGTTGTCGAGGTATAGAGTTAGAACGACGAGACTATAGCCGTCGGGCGCGTCGCTTGATTGAGGGTCAGCGAAAGTTAGAAGTATTGAATGTAAACGTTACATAGCATATTAATTATAACACAGTTTATTGAATAAATTATTGTATTTGTTGGTTTTCAATTCTTTGAGTATATTTATTAATTTCAAATCCAATATCTTCGAACGAATTGACGGATGCTATGGAGTCAAATCTCGTGTGTAGAGGCGCTAACATTGATTGAGCCATGCACCAAAGAATAAATCAGAAGTGAAAAAGAGTCATAATAAATTGAAAGAATCCCGAGCTCGTCAATTCGGAACTATCAATAACAATTCTTTATCAAAATATCATTAAGTAGCTTTCGAAACCCTATAATATATATTTTCAATAATGCAAACGTTTAAAAGGTCTAATCAAAGCGACAACGTCAGTGTCTGCTTTATTTTTTTTAAACTAATCTCCAGTTTAAACCGAAATTTAATAAAAATTCGATCCATCAATCTCTCCCGATCAATATCCGTCTCCCCCTCTCTATTGTTTACTTTGCATTTCCATCAGTCTCCCCCGGCACACTTCGCCGGTGACCTCGTAAAGCGTTATTACGGCGGCCCCTTTACGATCATTCTCGGCGGGTGGCGCAGCTTCCCGACTGCGACGATGACAGGTGAGGGTAACCCGCCCTTTCGACTCCGCGGGCTCGATCGACGTATAAGGAACACGGACCGCGTCCCTGCTTTAATGCAGAGTCGAGAGTGCAACGATATTTGCGGATATTTTCTATATTGTCCTATCAAGAAATTTCACTCAAAGATCTCCGGAAATTTTGCTAATCTGCATCGAAAGAAAAACGGGTGGTTAAGTTTAAGGCAAGGAGAACTCCGTACCTCTGGCGACCGGGATGCGATTCCGCGTCGAGGAGAAGCCGCCGGACGGCGTCGACGGGGCCGTGCTGGGCGTGCTGGGATTGCTGCCTCCAGGCGTCTGGGCCCCGTGGTCTAGTCGGGCCAGGCCGCTGTTCGCCTCGTCCCTGAAGTCGCTCTGCGCCCATTCTGCAACAATAGATTATTCAGTCAGACACTTTATACGCTTTCTTTTACGAAGTTTCTGACATTCGTATGATTATTGTATAGGTGCTCTCTCTTTCGTGGCACTTCGACGGGCTTCGAGTTAATTTACTTATAATTTGCGGCTTATTTTAGGCTGGGAGTTCGGTGAGTCACTCCGGGACTGGGGAAGATTGTTTTTTCTGATCTAAGAAATCAGTTTGCACGGAGAGGAGTGAAAAATTATTGTGCGTCTTTAAAGTTAAATAAATATTATACCTTCTCGACGAAGGGTATCTAAATCATGCGGCACTAAAAGTTCCTCCGACGCTCGGTTCAGCTGTCTCTCGGCGACGTTTCTGGTGTCGTATTAATCAATCCGGTTATTTTAGAGACCGCGGCCCGACTATCGCCTCGATTAATTGTCTGTCGACTCTCCGCGGTTTATATATTCACTATACATCCGAGGAAAAATTTAGGAACAGCTATACGCGGTTGAGAAAAATGCACTGCTGGAATTGAGAAGGAAACTGGGAACGTAAAATTGACGAATACAGATCGTTATAAAAAAAAGGCCGAAATGAAAGTACGATATATTCCTTCGGAAAAGCGCTCGGTGCACTCGCCGAGTCGTTATGTACACTCGGAATTCAAAAGTCAAGGGAAGTCTGTCGTCTCCGTCGCGTGGCTGCTAATCGGCCGCGTCGTTTAAGACACTCGTTTCGTTCAGTTATATTTGGAGGAGAGAGCGAGAAACGAGAGAAGGCGCAGCCACCGGCGATTAGTCGGCGCATAACTCCCGGCTGATTTAGAGCCGCGGCTACCGCGAAGTGTTGTGTACGCTGCTCTTTTTCTCCCTCTCTCCCTTCTCCGCGCGCGCAGCTGTCCCTTTGAAAAATGCGCCTCACAAATTTCCGAGCCGCGGAGGCTAACGAGGCGCTTTTTTTCTGACGCTTGCCACCTTTTTTTTTGCTTTTCGTTCCTTTTTTTTCTCCCCGCTCCGCGTGTATCAATAAGTCAGAGCGCGAGTCAGCGACGATTACGACATAATCTGTTGGGCGACGAGCCGCGTCGGTTAATATATAGATACACGGATTTCTGGTTAAAACGTTCGATGCTTTTTTCCGAGTCGCGAAGCTCACTCTCTCTCTGTATAAATAGATGGTTTTAATTGAAAGGTATATTTCACCGTTGGAGAGTCATCGGAAAGTTATTTGTTCCGGGGGGGAGCTTAGAAATTCATTTCGCGGGTTTAATTGAAAATGTTTACGTTGTTAGAACTTTATTCGCGTATGTTCGACCGCCTCGTTCGCTTTGATATCGAGCGCTTTTTAAACTTGCGGCTAATCCTTTGAATTTTATTCAAACAAACATGATTGATTGATCTCCGCAAATAAACCTTGACTTACTTTTCAGTTTATATTTAATGCACGGTTTAAAAATATCGGCTTCTCCGCTTCTTGAGCAAAATTTAATATCGCTGATGCCGAAAAAAGAAAGTTTTCGAGTAAAATTTTAAATTACATCATAATAATATATTTACTTTCTCATATATTCAGGCAAGATATAGCATTTGCTTAAAATCAGTATTTATTGCTCGTTAGAATCTATTTACTTCTTGAATCATTCATTACAGAAACACGCATGTCCTCGTGTACATTCGTCTTTCATCTTCCTTCCATAATACGTTCTCGCGCAGAGTAACGCCTTCCCTTCAAAACTAGCCCAATAACCCAAAACAATATCCCAAGCCCAAATTACCACCAGCTTCAACAAATCTATAAAATCCTCGCGGACGCAAAGCAGCCTCTCCTCATCGCTCATTAGTCAACGAGTCCATTATCCGGCTAACCCGTCGAGCAAAGTCGTCGGTTCCCGTCTCTCTCTCGGGCTATTTTATTTTCTCGGATTAACGACTCAACGCGTGAATCGGATCTCGAGAAAGATCTCGCGGGGGAAACAACGCTCTCCCATACATCCGCGTAATCTTCGAGAAACAAACACGGCGGCCTGTTTGCTTCGGGAAACACGTGTAAAAGTGACCGTCGGCATCGACTCTCTCTCTCTCTCTCTTTCTCTCGGCGTCGTGTTTGCCCAGGCACGACGTTCTCCCGAGGCGTGTACTCCTCCCCCGAGGATCGTTCTCAGGGGGTAAACGACGCTGACGAGGACATGCTTACGATCCACTGGCTGCGTAAACAATGCGGAGTGGCGGCTTGACGCGCGTGCTTTTTCGGCAGTTTACGTGTATGTACGCGAGTGGGGAGGACGGGCGAGGAAGGTGCGGGGGCGTTGTTTGTGGAAATGATTTTAATGGAGTTGTAATGGAATGTCGGGGTATTTCGCGTTGACTGAATCTGTGATTGTCGAGTTTCGTGCCAACGAGTATAGGCGAAGCAAAGCAACGGTAATTGGAAGCGGCGCGGTGTCCTATTTAGAAGACAATTAATTATTTTTAAAAGGATGGTTATAATGAAATTTATGTACGTCGTACGCAGCAGCTGGAATTCAAGACCTCTTCGTCCAAACTAGGAGCAATAAAACACTTGCCCGAGGCGCAAGCTCTTCTCTCTCGCTTTAAAATTTCCCAGAAAAGAAAAGCACCCGTAAATTCGATACTCGACGCGAGTATCTTTATACCAATCGTTCGATTTTTCACCGAAACTTTCCCCGTCCACCGAGAGGAGCCTAAGCAGCTATCTTCCCCAAAAGGAAAGTGCCACGAGACGTCGACGAAGGAGTGAATCATGTGCTCCTCCCGAGAATCCTCTCTTTCTCTCGCTTACCACAAATTGACGCGTTAACGAAAAAGAGCAGATCGCACGACGACGATCCCCCCCGCGGGGCTCGAGCACGTGGCTCGAAACCGATCCGCGCTCGCGGCCGAAATTAGGAGAAAGGAGGCGAAGAAAATGAGGAAAACACTCCGCCTTGTGGTGTGGATCGAGCCGAGGCGCTCGGTTTTTCCGCGTAGAAAGGTTATAGCGCCGCGGGGTGCTGATGCTGCTTGGGCTCGCTGTCGCAGGAGGTTGCGTGGTTTATGGTTTTGTGTAATTTAGGGGTCAAGGGTATATTGCTACTTTGAGTTTGAAGTTTTTTGTAAGTAGTCGAAATTATTAAATTAGATAATTGAATAAATTAAGTGAATCAGAACGAGTCATCACTTCCAGTGGAAGATTGTTCGGGGAATTAATGTAGGAAGTGATTTTAGACCTTAACGGAGGTTAGTAACTTACTTATATAGAAAACAGATGCCGTGAAATCTGGATTCTGTTAAGAGTTACGTTGAGCTTAGGTGATTCAACCCGGAAGCCAGATTTTTTTATGAACGTTGCCCGGGACTTATCGTCAAAACGTACAATTTGCTGCATTTTAATAATATCAAAAATCATACAGTTTTAATACATTCAAATCGCGGAGATCAACGTAAAATATGAAACGTACAATGCTAATTCTAAAAGACGACGAAAAAATCTGAAGAGATCGCACGCCTCACCGCGAAACCATAAAAATACCGAGCCGTGAAAATTTACTCGAACGGGGAGAGCGCAAACTCGGGGGGAAAATCGCTGGAAAAACGACGGCGACGATCGCGGCATATAAAGAAAAGACAGCCGCGCGTCTCGACGATTCATTACCTTCTTTTTTCTTCTCGCTCTCTTCCTCCTCGCGCCGCAGACACTCTCTCTCCCCGAAAACGAAGCGAGAGTCAAGAGCGCTTCAGCTGCCGGCTTTTTTATCCCTTCGAGCGCGCGAGATGTACATATTTTAACCCCGGCTTAAGCCTCCTCGGATTTTACGGCCGCGTTTCCGTTTTCGCTATTCGTTTTCTTCCCCCCGAACCCGCGCGGCGGCAGGCTTCGACTTGATTTTTTATTCCGAGTCCGCGGCGGCGAGACTGCGCGTCTCTCTCTCTCTCTCTCTTCCCGTTGCTTTGTTTCCGACGCCGCGCGGTCAAGACTGATGTAGCGACGAGTGCTTCGTCGTTTTTTTCCAAGTTTAGTACCTTTTTTCCTTTAAAGCCCTCTGTGTCTTGAGGGAAATCAGTAAGATATGGGCTTCTGCTTTATGAAGATTTTTGGATTTCATTATTGTTAAACATATAGAAATCGTAAATACACACGATGCAAAACCGACGGAAAAAGCCGAAAAAACCTGTCGCCGCGTCTCCCGCCCCAAGGAAACTCTGCACTTGCCTCTCTCTCCCCTCCCCCCGGGCAATTACACGGCACTACGCGCATCCGGGCAAAATTCTCCGTGAATAAAGCGCCGTCACGTGTCGGGCATCTTTGTTGCATGGGTGTTTAGTGGCGCGTGTCGCGCGGCGCGAGGGCGAATTTCCCTACCGGGGGAGAAAGAGAGAGAGAGAGAGACGTAAACGCCGGCTAAAACAGAGCGGCGGCGGTCCCACGTGTGTTTTCCCGATCGACTGTGACGCGTTTTCGGAAGCAGCCCACTGTGTAATGCGACCTAATTCGAGGGCCCTTTTATATGTACGCGAGACGATCGGGTCGTTAATCATTCGGGTAGTGCGCTCCGGGTTTTTTGTCTTTCTTGAAAAACGCCGGGGCCGCCGCCTCGGGGAGAGAGCGTTTTTGTCGCTGTGCTCTCGAGTGGCGGAATCGCGTAACGGTGAATTAGCTTGATGATACGGAAGGTATATATATATATTTAGTATGGTAATGTTATTGATGGCCGAGAGATGAAGTTATAGTCGAGCAAAGTGCCTTAATATTAGTCTTTTATGAAAAAGTAATTTTGCTAGCTTGCAGCAATAATTTTGTATTTAAATTTAATATAGAAAAGCATCGATATTTCATTTTTTAAGTGTTTTTAAAAAACTAAATTCAGTCATGATATAGAAACTGCAATTAAAAAGATGGTGACAAGTCGTTATAAAACATAAGTATTTCACTTTTCTATAATCGGCAAAAGCGTATACGTCAAAAAGAATTTCGAAAAGAAAAAGACAATCAATCAAAAACCGCTTCGATTTAAGCCGTCGGGATATAATAATCTTAATACCAAAAAAAGACGCCGGCAATGAATATATAAATACGAGCGCTAATCCACTTTTACAGATGACGACTCACCCGGGCAGATAAAGACATCCGCGCGCTCGAGGAACATACCCCTCCGGGGGCAAAAAACGAGGCGCCCACTGACAAATGAGCCAACAAAAGAATTGAAAAGTTTTAAACGCGGCGCGCATTTCACGCCAAATTTAGAAAGCCCTCCCTCCCCCCTCCCTTGCCGGACCTTTTTTCGTGTCGTTCTCTCGGCCCGTCTCGTTCGGTAATTGCCGAAGCGGAATAGGGGCCGACGGCCGTGAAGACTCGAGAGCACCTGCACGCGAGAAAAGCACGCCCGGGAGGGGACACGCATCTACGCGCCCTAATCTCCTAATCCTTCGCTTCCTTAGGAAGTCGTTTATTAGTTGGGCTGCCGCGAGACGGGGAACGCGGACGTTCTCGTTCCCGGATGAGAGGCCTTTTTCCGGACCTGCGCCTGAGGTTTCTGTGTGGCTTGTAGGCGGGACGCGGTAAGTTGTGATTGACAGGCGCGGCTTCGTTGTACGGAAGTTTTTCGTTTCGGTAAAAAACATGTTTTTTTTGTCTGTCTGGGAGTCGACGTTGTAATGAGCCGTGTAAAACAGTACACTTTGAGAAAATGTAATTGAGAAAATCCGCACCCTTCCGCAATGCGATTCGTCGAATCTGGCCGAATTTTAAAGATCCACCGCGAGGCAAACTAAATTCCGGCCTCGTAAACGCCTCGATAATTCCCAAGCTTCGGGCCGCGGCATCCTCTCCGCTCGTCCTCCGTCGCCGGAGGATAGGGCAGTGACTCCGAAAGCCTCGCGTACCCATCCCGCCCCCGCTGTCCGGCAATTTGTTTAGTTTGAACTTGACGCGGCCGGGGAACACGTGAGGGCTATAAGTAACCGGAGCGCCGGCATGCCCTCCTCTCCTTTTTCACGAGGGGAAAGCCCGAGGAGGGAAAGAGTCGTCGTCGTCGTCGCAGACTGCCTGGCGCTGCTGACCCCCGGAACGTGCGTCGGGGGGAGAATCTCGCCTTTCGCCCCGCGAGCCTCTGTCGCTTTTCCCACACATCGGCACGACCGATCGGCCCTTTAAAAACTTTTCCGCTTCCTCCGTTCGGGGATATCTTTATCGGGGGAGATCTTCGGAGGGGGGGGCGGAGAGGCCGAGTGTTTGCCGTTGCCGCGGAGATGTTTGAGGTTCTCGGGATGCGCGCGAATTTTAAACAGTCTCTCGAAAGGGACGACGCGCTTCGTCGAGCGTCGGAGATTTACGAGGAGAAAGCGGGAAATCGTGGCGATAGGCCAGCGATAGATAAACAGTCATTATTGGGAAACACCGTTGTCTTAGAACTTGTTTCTGCAGCCGACCGTGAAAATCGATAAATTTATTTTCTCCTTATTCGAGGCCATTTACATTTCCGCGAATAAAGCTCGCAAATGCCGTTCGTCGATCAGAGATATCTCGGGGAGAAAAGTTGTATTACATAAACAGCGGCATCATCGCCTCTCGGTCGCGCCGATGTATACGTATAATGGGAAGGAAATCAGTTCATTTCTATGTTGATCCTGCGGCGAACGGAGCGGCAGACTTTGTCTCCCTCTCCCCCGCGTCCCCCTTCTGTTTTCTCTCCCCCGCCCCTTCGGCGGAAGAAGCCAGTGCAGATTGACCGCGTTATCGGGGCTCGATCGCAAAACCCGAATCGATCCCGGAACGACGCATCGCCGATGCGCCGCCACCGCCGCCGCCGGGAGACAAAGACGTGACGGGCTTATTCCCCCCTCCCCCGGCGGTCGCATGCGATATTCATGCTGTCTTTTTAATTTTTCCAAAGATCACGCCGCGGATTTTCGAATGAAATCTTTATTCGACTCGCGGAAGATTGGCTTTGCGTCAAGTTTGTCGGCGGAGGCAATGGTCTCGTTCAATAAGTACGGTATTGTACGACATTAATTTCTACAGTATTATTATATACAAAATAAACGAATACTCGGCGAATTGATTTGCGCACAGATTACCAAACTAATCCCGGAGGAATAAGAAACCACAGCTCTCGCTGCCCTTATCATCCTCGTCGGGGGCAAAAGCAAAATGCCTCCGATCGAAATGGTATCTCTCTCTCCCCTCGTCCGTCGCCCGCGAACCCATACATCTCCCATCGCCCGGTTGGCCCTTCTTTTTTTTCTTCATACTTCCAGAGTGTCATCCCCCCAGAGAGTCCGCGCGGCTAAACGGCCGCTGAGCGTTTGCGGGCGGAAGGATGCGCGACACCCTCCTCCCCCGGGGGGGGAACACCTCGCTCGCTCGCGCGCGGCTAGCCGAGTAATTTGTCAACACTATTAGCCCGTCGGCTTGACTTTCGGGCGGCGCATCTGCCGCCCCGGAGACAGAGACAGAGAGAAAAGGGGTTGCCCCGGTTAATGAAGCCTCGGCCCGCAGGAGAAAAGGAGTAGCTACGGCCGTATGTTGGCGAAATAGTCCGACCCCGGGATTGACAGACGGAGCTCGCCGCCGCCGGTGGCTTTTCCGTTTTTCCGGCGCGGACTGATTGATGGCTTTAAATCGACTCGGGCGCGCGAGCGACGGTGCGGGATATATACGGCGAGAGCTATTGTTATGGGGCGCGCGGCGACGGGAGAGGTGTCGCCGCGGCGGAAAAGGCGTTGATGCGTCAAGGTGATTAAACATTTATTTAGAGGCTGGCTGGCGCGATATATGTATATACCTTTTTAATCATTCGTTTGCTTTGGCCGGGTCGCGTTTGCGGGGAAACGCGCGGGTTATTATACACTTCTGCGAGAGAGAGAGAGTATTTTATTGTATTTTTAGGTTTCTGACAGGCGAGAGATAGCAATTTATATTTTCAACTTTATCATGATAGATGGATTCGTGAAAACAAAATTATTCGCGAAAAACAAAGTTGATCGATCGTAAAAGTATTTGGCTCGATATGCAAAAAGGGAAATCTTTAGAGTATGAACGTTGCTTCGACAACTGATCGAGGAAAATGAAATTTTAGAATGTAATCAACGCATTCGCAAGTATTTATAATTAAATAATCAGTTGAAATGAAAAATAATCAGTTAAATTCGTCTGACATTAAAATCAATAAAAACATTTAAATTAGTTATCGCAACAAATTTTATTTGATTTCGCGCAATCACTCGCGTCTAACGAAAGTATTTCGAGAATTACATTAAACAAGTTTCAAGTCCATTGAATTAGACAGAAAAATCACGCTTGAGAAATATGCCGAAATATTGTCATTGCCCGAACGCGCGATTTTATCTTTAAATGGTCGAATAATCAAATAATTCGTCATTGCAGATACGTAGTTAATTGACGAGATCGTATCAGCGACTTCTTAATGAGAAATGTTTGAAATAACGATGATGGAGTGATCTTCCGATCGAAATTAAGCATCTCTGACTCGTGACAATGCGCCAAGATAACAAACCGAACGTCATTGCTTTTCGTGTTTACTTTTTCCAAGCAAGATTCTTTATTTATTTATTTATTCATTCTCACCGCGAACGAGCCCCGCGGAAAAGCCCCCGTTTTCAAAGCTCCCCGTCGGCTTTCCGCGCAACGAAACTTAATTAACTTTTATTTTAAACAATCCCAAGTTAAATTGCACTAAAGGCAAAGCTGTCTTTAGGAAAGTTTACAAATCTGGCTGGAAATAAGAAGTTGGCCGGATCCGAGGCAAGAAACATAAAGGAAAGAGCGGGGCGCCGAGGGAGCGAGAGAGAGAGAGAGAGAGAGAAACGGCCGAAGAAGAGAAGAGAGAAGGCAAACCAAGTCTGAAACTGAAATGGGAATAGGTGGGATGCCATTGGAATAAGATCGGGTTTAGCCGCGGTGTCGGCTTCGAGCCCCGGATAAGTCTGCCTTATCCCGATAAGCCGGTGAGTTAATGAATCACAAAACAGGTGGCGGCGGCGGCGGCGGCGGCGCGCGGAACGGAAGACCGAAAGAGAGAGAGAGAGGGAGAGGGAACCGCGACGGCGGCCGATTTCGAGGTACACTTGAATTGTGCAAAAATTATCTTTCTAATTGCGACTTTTGAGCGGGGATGAAGTCCGCGGGGGCTCGGAGTTTTTGAAGGTTATCGAGCGTGGAAGCGAAATGCCGAAATTGTAACGACGCGGATTGGGCGATGGAAAGTTTTGAGATTTTTGGCCGTTTCTAATGAAAACTTTAATGGGGGGAGCTAATCTTGGGAGGAGATGGTTTTGGTTTTAGAGCCGGAATTTAAATTGAAAGCACTGCGTCGGAAGCGAATTAATTTGATCTGTATTGTATCAAAAAATTATCAACATTATTCGTAGGGAATCGTTAATCAAAAGATAATTTTCTGCAGTTGTATTGGGTCGAGAATAAATAATTTTGCGCGGTGTTAAAAGCGGCTGCTTAGACTCTGAAAACGATGCGTTTTAACCCAAAGATTAAAAACCATAAAACCATATCTATATCGATGAAAAAGATTATAGAAAAACGTATATACGACACCGACGATAAGTGCCGGCTAATTGTTTTCTTTGTTTTTTTTTTTTGTTCGGCTACAACGGGAGAAACGATAGTGGATCAAATTTTTATCGGGTGGCATGTTTCGTCCGCGATGTTACAGAGCGACGGACATCGCGCTTATCGGCGCGTTGTTGGTACTAAAACTTTATCTATATTTGTCGCGACATCTAACAAAAGCGTGTAACGCTCGACTCGCATCGGGCCGCGAGCTGCAATGGCACTTTTTCGTTCGAGCGACGATTTTAAATTTTCGCGTGTCGCTCTTGATAACGCGGCGTCTGCTTGTTCGGCGCGACCTTAATAATGCGGGAAACCGCGAAACGCTGACGTCACCCCCCTTTTTCATTAAAATTATTATCTTTGGGGACGAGTCGCGGGGGGGGGGGGGCTGTTATTGGAGCGGATTGCGCGTTTAATTTGAAGCGCGATGGCGAATTTGATGGAATGTATATGGGGTTGCCAGTATTTTTAGGATGTTTGGGGCGGGCTTCTTGAAACTTAATGTCACGATTAAAGTACCCAATAAGCATACAATTCTAGACTACCAATCAAGTACTCTTCTAATACTCTTTTAGAAGTCTTGAGTGTCTCTGGACACTAAAGAATTGGAAAAGAATACTAGAAGTATACTTTTTTGGAGGTGTGCTTATTGGGTAACTATTTTTTTTAAATAGATTTTGCATGTTAAATTTGGCGAAAACTTGTTTGATGTTTCACAAGTGTACAAAAACAGTTATTTTGATATTAGAGAATCGAGAATTGTAATTTGACTTGAATTAATAATTTAGATTCATTCGTAAATTCATTATTTAAATTACGCCAATAAATAAAATGGGTTACACCATATTTAAATACATAAATATTTGATTTAGCTACGTAATTTAGTTCTATTCTTGTTAAAAATTTCATTGCCATTTTATTATTGGACCAATAGTAGAGAAACGGAGTACGAAAGTGTTCCGTCGGCAAATCCACTTCATGCATGAACGTAACCTAATTTGCCCTCTTCAAAACATTGTTTTTTTT
The DNA here is from genome assembly GCA_035047165.1 of Ormyrus rosae. Taxonomy (NCBI): domain Eukaryota; kingdom Metazoa; phylum Arthropoda; class Insecta; order Hymenoptera; family Ormyridae; genus Ormyrus; species Ormyrus rosae. The sequence goes on along the minus strand of JAWWML010000032.1, from coordinate 671,762 downwards.
TTTCAAACTTGAACCGAGTTAAGGAGGAGAATATTATTAATTTCACAAGCTCTAAAATTTATGTAATCGTTAATTTATTTTCAATCGTTTAAAAAGCTAAACTTTTCTGTAGCCAAGGAAGACGCACGTGACATTTTAACTAATTTTCGTAGAGCCAAGCTTAGATTTTACGCCTCAACGATTCCAAAGGTCATTTCAACGATCCGTCTCCGACATTAAAAAAAATCGCCATAAACCAAAAAAAATCAAGAGCCACGTTTTCTCCCCCCCGAAGAAAGCGTCGTCAGCGCTTAGCATCACCAGAAGCGACTCACCACGTTTGAGCTTCTCCAGCGGCTCGTGCAGCTGGTGGCTGCCGTTGTGCAGCATGGACACGGCCGTCGTCGCGCTGACGTGGTGATCGTGGTGCCCGTTGCCGTGTATGTGCTCCAGATGATGACCCTGGGCGTGCTGCATCGCCGTCTGCAGGTGATCCTGGGCGTGCTGCTGGAGCTGCTGGGCGACGTGCTGCTGCTGGAGGCTGGCGGCGGTGCCGTGGGCGACGGCCGCCGAGGCGGCGCCGCCCGCCACCAGGTCCTGGAGGCAGAGCTCGTTGCCGGCGAGCTCGAGGCCGCCGGCGGCAGTCGCCGGACCGCCGCCGCCAGCCCCGACCCCGCCGCGCTCCATGCTGTAGTAGGCCAACGTCGTGGCGTCCTCGCTGGGTAACCGGGGGCACGAGCACAATCCCCCCACCTTCGTCAGCTGCTGCGCTGCAGCTGATGTTTCAGGCCCCGGCCGTGGACTTCCTCTCGGGTAGTCCTCTCGACGACACTGGGGGGCCACTGTCCGAGATCACTGTGCGTTGCGCGCGCGCGCTCGCTCGCGTCGTTCGTCGTCTGCTCTCGCCCGACGGGTATATTCACACTCTCTCTCTCCACGACATGTCAGAGGCTGGTTACTCGCGCGCACTGCCGCTTCCGCGTCGTCTCCGCGACCTGTCCGCGCACACCTGATAAAGAAGCGGCCTCGGCTCGCGAGAGAGCGCGATAAGCCGCGCGCCGGCTTACGTAAGCAGCGGGCAGGTGAGCGAGAGAGAGAGAGAGAGACAGAGAGCGAGGAGGAGAGAGGAGAGTCTTTGCGATCGCTACCTCATGTCAGAGAGCACTTGTTTCACCGAGGGAGGAGAGCGTGCCGCCGGCTTAAGTCCTCGGTAAGTCTCCGGTAAGCCCGAGAGGGGGATGCTGTATATCCGCCGCGCGCAAAGACCGATGTGTGTGCCGCCGCCGCTGTGCTGCAGTCTGCCTGCCTGCCTGCCTGCGCTCCTCTCGACGGTGCTGCTGCTACTTGCCGTCGGCAGCGCGCACGCCGGCCTGACTCTCTGACTTCTCTCTCTCTATCTCTGTCTCTCTCTCTCTTTCTCTCCCGCTCTTCGGAGGGGTGGATGCTGGCCGCGGATGCTGCGCGGGAGCGACGGAGAGAGAGAACGAGAGAGAGAGAGATGCCCCGCCTAGGCGAGCCCCACCCACGCCGATGATAGGGGTTCGGACTCTTCCCCTACCGCCGGAGCGGCAGCCTCGCCGCGCTCTCTCTCTCTCTCTCTCTCTCTCTCTCTCGGCACAGAGTTTTTCCAAAGACGCCGCGCTGCCTTTTTTTCGGAGGAGCGCCTCGAAATGTACATATATATAAGTGTCGATGCTGATTCGAGGGAAATTCTTTCGATGAACGAGGGTTATACTGGCCGTCTCGCCGCCTCGCCGCGGGAATATGACGAACGAGCGATATGATGAATGCGGGAGTGGACCGGCCGACGGGGCTAAATTGTGGCTAGTCACATAATGCTGTTGGGATTTGTGCGGGATTAGCTTTTCTTTGCGGGCCGCTTATGAAATATGATGTATGTAAGCGATTCTTCTTCTGTTTATTAAGATTAAGGCCCTTTTACGCGGCGCCTAATAAAACTTGGATAATGTATAAGGTGCAGCGGAGGGAAAATAATTTCGAGTCGTGGCAGAACAGCTCTCGATTCTTTTACTCCGAGTCGCTTGCTTAATTATAAATAGACTTTTTCAGTAACGTAAAATCCTTAAAATAATCACTTAAAATAATTAGCTTAAGAGCACTTGAAGTTATACTCCTTTTTATCGACCTTCGAGGGTCAGGCTAGTCTTCTAACGATTGACGAAGCTATAACATTTTGGACAAAATTACAAAAGTAACGGTAAAATAAAAAACCATACCCACTCGATAGCCAACAAAGCAAGAAAGCGAAGGCAATTCTACCGAAACCCAGCGAAAATCACCCTCCACCGCATCGTTCTCGCGAAGCAGCTGATAAATATCCGCGCGGCGAATCAATTTGCGCAATAGCGCGTGTCCCACTTTTTACTCCGCGCCGGAAAAAGGCTAAATTCCGAAAGTGGATCAGCCCGTCGACGTTAATGCGTATACGAGAGATCCTCGTAAGGTTTCTCCCTCCCTCCCTCCCTCCCTCTGCCCCTCTGCACAGGCGGGGGGGGTAAAAACCGCACGCGCGCGCGCCGCGAAAGAGGATAAGAATAAGACGCGCGACAAAGGAGAGAAGGAAGGAAATAGCTCGTATAAAAACTTGGTTAACAGAAGCCCGGAGGTATAATAAGAAAGAGAAAAGTCTACTACTCCTCGCGGCGCGCGGTGGCGGCGGCTCTCCCTCTCGAGAGAGAGCGCGAGAGAGAGAGAGAATGAAAAAAAGCGGCGAGCGCGAGAGCCGAGGGACGACGGGAGAGAGTACGTTCGTCAGTGCGCCGCGCGCGGGGAGGGGGAGGCCGGACACGCCCACGCGTGGGCGTTGCAGCGTGCCCTTCTCCCCCCCTTACCCCTTCTCTCCCTCTCTCTCTGTCCCCCTCGGCGGCGCGGAGCTTTTTCTCTCTCTCGGCCGTCTTGCGCGGAGTTCTTATTTCCTCGTCGCTTTCGAATTTCGGACTGGCGTTGATTTTCGGGCCGCGCCGCTCTCTCTCTCTTTGTTTGCAGCCTCGCGCGGCCTTTTGATAATCGCTCTGTGGATTATCAAGCAGGTGACTTTTCTTCGACGCCTCGTTACTCGACGGCGTCGAAGGACCGTCGGAGGATGTAGGTGGCGAGCTTTTTTTTTTTAGGCGCTGTTATACATGTTTGGAGGATGTTGCGAATTTGTGGCTGGTCGGAGAATCGCGCGCTGTTTTATGCATTGCGAACGGCAGCTTTTTCGGCTCTTTTATGCTGTACGAGTAAAGTTAGATGAATTAAAATGGAGCAAGTGATTAATTGAGTGGTAAAATTCACAAATCACTCCGATTGGCAGGTCGAGTCGATATTTTAATTTTCATGAGACTAACAGTGGTTGTAAAGACAAATAAATTAGTACATATAACAGTAGTTTTTTTGGAAAGTTGCTATACCCCCGGAATAAAGATTCGCACGCATTGTTTTTAGACATAAACCAGCCTTGCAGATGTACTCGCAAATGGAGGCTACACGGTAAAAGTCTCTGCGTAGTAAAATGTAAAATTTTGTAGGTACATAAATGCGATATTCTAATTGACCTTTTCGCCGAGGGTAGGAGCTGTTATTTGCGATTGTTGTCTGCCCGATATCGGGAAAGAGAACGCGACGTCCATAAAGCGAGTTATGACCCGACTGCCATAAAAGGATATGACAGACATTTATCAGCTACGTAGAAGGTAAGGCGTTTAATGCAAAAGTATCCTCATTCCTCTACTACTGGCTTTCCTGTGCATTAATAATCTCGGTAAGAACTTAATCATTTTGAGTTTCCGAAAATTCTAAAAACCTGTACTATATATACTTGACGCTTCCTTCAAATTTTAATCGATAACTCTCCAAATATTGATCGCAGCTCGCACCGCGATGTTTTTACTAATAACAAAAACTTCAATCGAACACTCGAACAGCCTCGATCGAAGCTCGAGCATCTCCCCGGAAAAATAGCCGACATTGAAAAATTCTCAAAACCGAGCGAAGATAAAGAAAACGGCCCCGATCGCGAGCGAAAAGCCTCGCCAAAGATTTATTATTTCGTTATTATCTGACCGGCGATAAGCGCGGCGCGCGCAGCGTTCTTCTCTTCCCCGCGCGCGCGAATGAAAATGAAAATTTTTCCCGCGATCGTTCGGCGGCACGCCTCCGCACAAAGGATCGCCCCGGTGAAGCCCGGCGCAACGTTTACGAGACGTTGATTGTCACTTCTGACGGCCGGCCCGATATGTTTTATTAGCGATAGTGAAAACGAGAGCCCCGGCCGCCAGCGCAAACACGCAATCGATACTCACACTCGCCGACGGCAATATTGTTTTCCATTTTATGAATTGCCTTTTTGTCACTCGTTCCCGGCGCCTGTCTTTTTCTTTTTTTTTTTTAATTTAAGGGATACACGGAGGGTTTTTTTTTTCTTTTGGCTGGGGAGTATACTTTGTGAAGGCTGGAACGGACGGGAGGTGGAGTGTGTTTTTTTACGGGTTGTACTAGTCCTACATAAAATGAGTATAAAATCGCGAGTAAGGACGTTTCCTTGGACTTTACAACGTCATTCGTAAGAAATTTCGACAAAGTGCTTGGGTCTTATCGCCGCCTTAGATCTACTACGACGTGTGACTTCCGTACCTAGGAGTAAATAGTAAAATAAAACAGTTTTCATTTTCAGTTGTCCAAAGGGATTACCTTATTATTTGCACTTTTACGTCCCTTCTGCGATTAAATTAGCCAATGAATTATCTTCGATGAACTTTAAAAACGACAGCGACAAAACCGCATTTAAAATATATAACAAAAGCAATCGTTCTCCCTTTTTTTCTCAAGTATATACGCACATCCGCCGGCCGGAAAAATCCCAGCCCTGAAATCCCGAAGCGAAATCGAAAAAAGTCCGAGTATACGCGTACGTACCGAGATCGGCAGCTCTCTCTCTCTCCCTCTTTATTTTCGCCATTTCGTTCTCATTTTTCGTCTCTCGCGTCGTATACATCGCGGCCGGGAGCATCTCCCCCACCCCCACCCCCGCGCGCGCTTGTCCATTCGTCTCACTCGTACACATTTCCTCGCTCGCTCGGCTCTCGCCTCTCCCGGTTTTGAAGCAGCGCGCGGCAGCAGCCCTCTCATCTCCCACTCCATCGCGGCAAGCCGTTCGGTCGTTACGGCCGCGCGCGCTCCGTCTTTACAAATTTTATATCCTTTTTATGAGGCATAAAGTCGCCGAGAAGCCGACGGAGACAGGCAGCTCTCTCTCCGGCCCGAGGAACTGCGGGAGAAACGGACGGACGAACGAACGAACGAACGAAGAAGCGGAGGAAAAAAGCTGAGAGAGAGAGAGGAGAGTCACGTGGCTGGGCGGAGCGAGATTCGCCCTCTCGGGTCGGGTTCATACAGTGGGAGAGAGAGAGAGAGAGAGAGCGGAGAGCTGTGCTGTGACGCGAATAAGCGCGCGAAGGGGGTGAAATTCGCAAGGGACCCCCGCGCGCGCCGAGGGGAGAGAGAGAAAGTAACCCAGCTCCGCGAGCGAAGCGCCCGAGACTTTTGCTTTTCGATTAGATATTTTTGTCGGCCCCGCGACAACGGAGCCCGGTCGGGGAGCGTCCGCTTCATACGTACAGTTGTTTCGCAAAATATCGGGGCGCGCCCCGCGCCGACGCCCCGGAAAATGATCTCTCTTCCGAGAGATTAAACGCCACGGATTTACTCACCTCCTCCTTACGCTTGAAACCGCGAGGTCCAGCTGATTTCCCGGTCCGGTCGATATCGAACGCTATCCGTTCGTCGCGAGAAGAAAACGCAGGCGGTATATATAATCCGCGCTTCCCTCCCACCCGCGGCTTCCTCGGGACACCACCGGGAGGCGCGTCCCCGGCGCCACCCTTTCGTTTTTTTAGCTTTGACAAACGAGCGCCGTCGAGCCCTTCGAGCCTCCTCGCTCTCGATTCCAGTCCATCAATTTTCAATCACAAAGAAGAGAGTCCACCCCCCCGCCGCCGCCTTTTTCTCCTCGGCTTCTTCCTTCTTTTTTTTTTCTTCTTTTTCCTCCCCGAGACATGTAGCGGGCGACGAAGAGGACCGCGCGAGAATAATGCGAGCTCCGCTTATACCTGAAAGTGAAGGAGCGCTGAATATGTAGGCGGTATATATACGGCGGAGCGCCGCTCGCCTTTGAAGGGAGCCTATAAATATTAAATCTACGCGGCCTCTTTTGCTCTTTCGGATTCGCGACGGGGAGACGCTTGAAATAATGGACGTTCACGGCGACGGGCACGAAATTGTTTCTTTCCGCCGGGATTCGAGTGTTTTTTTTTTTTTTTGGCTGCTTTTTTTATCGCGCGAGTCATTTCTGGGCCCGAAAATCGATTTACGCGCGCTCGAACTTCAACCCCGAGAATTTTTAAGGGAATACCCACACACGGAAACCGTATAGTAAAACCAGCTGATCTAGGCTCTCCGGGGGGAAAAAAAAGACTAAACCGCGCCCCGAGCCTGGCGCGATTAAACGGAAATGCTTCGATCAACCGAAAAACCGCTCGATAAATTTGCCGCCTATTTCTAAAACAAGGCTGCGGGCCGCGCCGGCATTTTATACCCGCAGGCCGCATTACGCACAAAAGCCCCGCTGGCGCGGCGCGGAGAGAGTCTATTTACCGCGGAGCTCCCGGGGAAAATCTCTCTCCGCCGCTGAAAAATGACGCGCGAAATCGCGGGAAAAGCAGGCGTCCGTAAAAGCGAGCATTGCTCAAAGTCGAGTTCGACGTATTTCATTATATAGCAAATTCCCTCTCTCTCTCGTCGAGTGCAGCGTGATATACATATATATATAGACGAGGGTAAACACGGCGCGCGTTGCACACAGAGAATTTTTGCCCGCGAACCGAAAAGAACCGCGTGTCCCATTGATGTAGATGCCGCCGCGGATTAGCCGGGGGGATAAAGAGTTCCGTGCGAGATAAGCAGTTTTTATTGTTGATAAACGCGCGTGCGCCGAGAGGCGCGCGTGACTAATCCCGACGATATCCGCCGCCGAGGCAAATATACGCCGGCCCTCTCTGTCGGCAGAGCTCCTCTCTCTCTCCTCTCTCCACCCTCTCTTTCGTCATTTTCTTCGACGTTCCGCCGCGGTCATCGAAGGGGGGAAAGTGTGTGCCCGGAGATCACTGCTGCACTGTAATTGCAGCTCGATTGCTCCGTTTGGCGTACGATCGAGCGCTTTATTTTTATTTTACAATGTTATTCTTTCTTTTACTTTAACGAGATGTATATAGGTTATATAGTAATCATTCGAGCTTCTTTACTTTTTAATAAACTGCAAAGATATACGGAAAAAGTACATTACCCCGTTTTCACGAGACGCAAATTGCGTTTCGACAAACTGGATCGTAAAATCGGGGCATTTCGTACGAAATCCAATAAAAGTCGACTGTCGAAACGGAGGGAGAAAGGGAGAGGGCTAGAGGGGGCTCGCAAAAACTTGTAAGAACTCGAAGAAATCCCCTCGTCCCTGTGCTTATACAGATAAAGAAAAAAAAGCGAGGAAGGGAAGAAGAAGAAGAAGAAGAAGAAGAAGAAGAAGAAGAAGACGAGAAACACAACCCTTCACCGTCCTCGAAGCGAAATTATTTCGATGCCGAGACGCGGTGGACTCTCGCATAAATGCATATACATTACGCCGGACGCGCCGCGGCGAGTTTTAAACGACCTTGGGTTCAGGGAAATTTTCAAAAATACCTTCTGCTCGTATACTATACACTCGACAGCTTTATGCAATTCGACTTTTGCCTCCTCTTTTTCCGCATAAATATTCAGTCGCATCGACGTCGAAAAATACTATATATTTCGTATGTATAACCCACGTTAATTTCTAATCGATCCCCGGCCGAAAAAGCGTATACTCAGCCCGTGGCAACCAAAACATTTTTTTGGAAAGAGTTCGGCTCCGAAAAAGCGGCGAAGCTACGTACACGAGCCACGCGTCCGCGGCAGATAAGAGAGCCTCCGCGGCTCTCGGGGGCCAGAGAGAGGAGAGCGAGACAGTATCAAATCCAATAGAAGCCCGAAAGTAGAGAATCGGGGGAGTAGTGTAGGCGAAGGCACGACGCGCGCGAGAGAGCCCCGCTAGTCGGTGACGTCACGGCCAATGGGAGGTCCGCGGGCGGGGCGGCGCCTCGACGCCATCATGGCAGGCTCTCTCTCTCTCTTTCTCTCTCCCTCCTTCGGCGCAGGCGCGACACCGCGAGTCGCTCTCTTCCGCCGGTGCAGGCCACTCAGGCACCTTGCCCGCACTGACGCTCGCGACTCGCTCACTCTCTCTCTCTTTCTTTCTTTCTTTTCTTAATCTCTCGCTATTCTTCGGCCGAGGCAGCTATTGTTGTTTGCTCCGCGTGTCACGCGAGAACCGGTTTTATTGCGACTGATAAGTTTTTTTTTTCTTTTTTTTTTTCGCTGCGCCTGCCTGGAAGTGTATATGCTTTGATCGAGCTCCGAGGAGGCCGGGAGAAGAGAGAGAGAGAGCTTGATCGCGGCGCGAGGGGAGAAGTTTACTTTTCTTGCTTCTTGCGCCTGATTAGTTTTCCAGGGTTGTGTGCAGGGGGAAGAACGGCGGGCCTCCGACTTGGATTCTCGCCTGTTTTTTGGGGAAGAGCTCTTATACAAGTTTTCCCGCTGGGTTTTCTACTCGGTTCTGTTAGGTCGTCGATTTGGACTATAAATATTGATTCGGTATGAAGAGTAAATCTGGATTGTAAATAAGCTTTCTGACGAAAGGTCAGTGCTTGTACGGTATTGAAAAAATTCAACGACAGCGTTGCCTTTATTGTGGATAATGTGTATATGTATTATATATGCCAACGTTATCGTCAAATAATTCTTATAACAACGGAGCTATTTATTACAAACATTAATTTAGGAATTTATTTACCATGAAACTATCGTCATAAAGGATTAAACCATTAAACTGTACAGTAATAAGTAATAGTAATACTTACCTCATTTAAATCATTAAACTATAAAGTAATCGTGAATAATTTAATGCTCTCTTAAGAAAACGATAGCCGGTTGTTGTGAAGCAAGGAGATTGCTAGGTATGGTGGTCGTGGTGTGTCTATCCTGATTATCCAACCATTATTCAACCCTCATTCAGCCAATATTCAGCCCATACTTAATCATTATTATTATTATTATCCTTATTCAGTCATTATTCAAACATTATTAATCAGTCAATATTTGAATATTATTCGGCCAATATTCAACCATTATTCGGCCAATATTCGACCACTATTCAGCTAATATTCAGTCCATATTCAGCCATTATTCAGCCACTATTTGATCATTATCCGGCCATTATGCGGTCATTGTTCAGCCATTATCCACGTCATCAGAGGTCAAGCGACTACGATACCTAGCAACCTCCTCGCGCTTAATGTTTTCCGGATACATACTTGAGACCGCCCAATCATTTTCGTTTCAACTCCAATGTCTGAAAATAACAAAATCCAGTGAGAAATAACCGAGCGTGTATCCGGAGCACACGAAGGGCAAGGAGATTTCTTGTGTAGGATAGTCGTTATCAGCGTTCAAATTCTATAGTATGTAAAAAAGAAAAACGCGTACAAAAAACTTCATTACGCTTTTCATGTTGAAAGTTGGTTACCTCGGTAAGAAAATTAATTGCTGGAATTAACGACTGCAAGATTTCTTACACGAATAAAAGAATCAAAAGAGACATTCGATTATACTCTCGCCATTTAACGCTTCTATTTAAAGAGACGTCAGCCGAGAAAAAGACTGCGCTCGATTGTAAAATCCATGTTTACCAAATAAATTTGAGCCAACGCATCCCAAGACAATTTACTCCGACAAATAAGAGTATCTAATCCGATTTACAACGGCGACGCAGACTCGGCTGCAAATCCCGGCGACTAATCCCTCATTATATAGAACAAATAGATATTATTAACCGAAAGGTATATCAACCTTGCCGTTTTATTCGAATTTCTGGCTCGGACGCGGCCCGGCCGACCGGCCTCTTTTCCGTTGGATAACTTATGCCAAGGATTAGGCCGAACCGCTAATTATATCTACGTTTGGCCATCCCGACTACACGTGTTGTTACATTATGCAGAGAGCTACCGATATTAGAGGGAATTAAATCTCCGACCGGTGTTTATTCATTTTGGTTTATTTTAAAACGCGCGCCTTTTGTTATTAATTGCCTCTATTCTTTATACAAGCGCGCGCTCTTGGAAATTTCAATTTAAATAAACTTTCTTTTAAATTCGACCGCTGATTTTACTTCTATTTTTCTCTAGCAAAGTTATAATTACAATTTAACTACTGTCTAACTTTTATATAGACATTTCTATAATTAATCCAACTCTAAACTGACCTCTAATTATTCTCCAATCACCCCGTCGATCTAATTCCAGCGATCGACGAAGCCGTCGTCCCGAAAGAAGGTGTGCGAAAGGCGCGCCACGTGCAGAGCCCCAGTCATACGTCAGGCATCCCCTTCCCTCCCGGGGTTTTTTTTCCCTCCCCCGCTTACACCGGTGATTCGGCGCGCCTCTGCATCGCGCGAGGGTGGCTTCGAAATCGCGGAGGAGAAAGAGAGAGAGAGAGAGAGAGGAAAGAGGGTAAGTCTATGAATATTCTCGCCTCGGCCCGCCGGAACGGAATGATGAACGACGCGGCCTGTACGTATAACCCCCTCGTGGCACTAACGCCGACTCCTTCCCGCCGAGCGAGAGACTCCTGCACCTTTTTGTACAACGCACCCGGCCGTCTACTTGCCCGCTGCTTCGAGGGCTGTCGCGCGGCGTCTGAATTTTAAGAAATATCTTTAATAACCCTCCGCGGAGGAACAGTTTTTTTTTTGTTTTAGCCGACGAGCGAAGCCGAGACGAACGAAGTGGTTAAACCGACCTAGAATTAACATTTTTCAACTTTTTGCCTACGCTCGCGGCAAACATTGTCACAAGCCAGAATTAATGTTTACATAATATAATAATCGAAATCCTTCCGGCTTACTTCCCGAAATTTAATTTTAATCCGGCCTCAAATTGCTCGCACATCGTATTCGTCGGAGGCCATAAAACAATGATCCACTCCGTCGCCCGAAAAAGAACTGTTCAAATTATTATTTCCCCCGTAGCCGAAAGTTGTGCCGGCCGCTTAAATCAGCCCACGTAAAGGCGCGCCTCCTCGCAAAGCCTCCCTCCTCCTCCTCCTCCTCCTCCCGCCGCCACGGAAGCTCGCTCAGGAGGGGCGCCGTTCTCGAAGGAAGAGGCAAACGACTCACGCCTCGGTTGCCGCACGACGTCCCACGCGAAGGCGAACATCGCTTTCTTAAACTATTATGCCGGCGTCGCCGCCCGGGCGATTTATCAAAATCAGGCTGATTTACGCCCTTGACGAGGCGCAAGCAGCGGGGCTAAACTCGCGATTACGCCGCTCTCTCTCTCTCTTTCTCTCTCGCCGACGATTACACCGAGCCGCCGCCGCGGCCTATCGATTTTGGGTTTTTAGGTTTCCGAGCTCACGTTTTCGGGATTTTCGGGGAGGGGTGGATTTCGTTTAATTGCGAAGCGCTGAGGTGCGCGCCTGCATTATTTTACGGTCGTGAGAGAGCAAAACTTGTATCATAGGCAGCGTGCAATTTTAGTCTCTCGGTGGAAGAAACCTAGCGATAAGGATTAACTTAATACAATACGGCAATGATTCGTGTACTATAATCATAGTTTCATTAACTTTTATCAAATACTTCGACTAAGGTATTGGTCAATCATCGATTAACATTGAAAAGCACCCTTGGCCCAAACCACAGCAAGTTCGGAAAGAGTTTCAATGCATATATAAATCAGGTTTGAAAAAAAGGTACAGGCACTGCAAGCATTCATCCGGGTTTTAATTCCTCGACAATTATTCGGCACTCAACAACGAGAGTAAAGGGAATTCGTCATTCGCCGGTAGGCCCGCAATCGACTCGCTCATCGGACTCACGAGCTACGGCTCGTTACGGTCGATAGTCGGCTCGCGATGACTGACGGGCCGTAAAACCTTATCTTCGAGAGCAGCCTCCTCTCTCCTCCGCGCTTCGTTATTTGCTCGCCTTTTTTTTTTTTACTGAGGCCCCTACCTTCGACAAGGCCGCTTTCCCCGGAAACGCTCGATTTTCGAGTGCTTCTCGAGAGCCGACCGGGGATTTTTGCCTCGAGTTATCCGATGCGATGAGGCCGATGATTTGAGGTTCATTGATGGGAGATTGATATACTGCATAATTATTTATATTATAACTGCTACTACTACAAATAACTTTGAGTTCTTGCGTTGTAATGAGTTTCAAAAATAACATTAATTTATGAAATTCTGTGAAAGCGAGCATTGATAGTGTGTGTAGATATAGAGATTAAAGTTATTAAATAAATTTCGTGACCTTATAATAAATATTAAAATATCTTCTAAATGCAAGTTACACAAAGTTTATATTTATTAATTCAATCGCATTATTAAACAATTAATATTGCCCGTTCCTCCTTCATATTAATGAAAAAGAAAACTTTTCACAGACGAGAATAATTTACGCGATTTGCGCACATTGTATGCAAACAAAAACTGTGTTTGGGTGCCGTGTCGCAAAGCAAAATACGATCATTCAACCTTCTACGTATCTCGACGAAACACCTAAAAACCAGCCTCTCCTTATCCTCCGGTTTCGTTCCTAAAAATCTTATCTCGGCTCATCTCCCGTTCCCGGCGACCTTTATCACCCAAGTTCACGCAAATACACTCGCGACTCGTAAACCGCGTCATCCGCCCCCCCCCCCTCACTCATTCAAGGAAACAGCTCTTTTCCTCCCGTCTCGCCCGAGGCGCACGTGCGATTCTTCACGTACGCGAATTATATTGCAGCTCTCGAAAAACAAAAAAAGAAAAAAAAAAAGAAAGAAAGAAACCGAGTCGACGCGTTATCCGCGACACAGCGCGGGTCGAGGAACTCATCGATCCGTCGTATCGGCCGATTCGCGGGAACGCGCGGACGTGTACTTTTTTTTTTTCACCTACGAAATCATCGACGCCGCGCCGAGCGATGAACTCGGGGGCACGGAAATGACACGAGTGTACGTATCGCGGCCGATTTCGTCGAATATAAATTCGGTCGCGCGGCGATGCGATCTCGGGCGGAGATAAAGCGTCGAGGTGTATACACGCATGATGCCTTTGGCGAAAATTTCTTCGACCGCGCCGCGCGCGCAGCTGATTAGATAAGGGATTTGCGCGAGGCGTTTGTAATTTGCTCAAAAATGCCCGGGGTTGCATCACTCTCGCTCGCGATGATTGTCACGCGACGCGGAGCTGAGAACGAAGCACTTTGTTTATGCGCCTCGAGGCTCTATCGCGAATTTCAGCTTTTTTACCTCGCCGCCCGAGTATTTGCGTCCTTCGGTTTTAGTGTTTTGTTGCTGGTAACGACACGATGCCGCGTTTCGTTATACTTGGCACGAAGAAAATCGAAATGAATGCTTGAAATATGTTATTTATAGATAGCCAAATGACGCATTTTTCGTTTTAAAATTGATCGACTTATTATTTTTTTTTTTATCTAAAGTAAGCCCGATGTAATCTCGCTGGTATTAAAAAATTATAGGGTCTTTGTCGAACAAGATAATCTTGACTTTCAGAAAGGCAGCAATTCAGAAATGTAAATATTGCTTTCAACGAAGATTGATTCGATCGTTAATTTAATTGGAAGCTTATTTTTCGAGTTAAAATTCCCCCCTGCAATATTATAATAGATTAAGAAATAAATTTCCGAAACTCCTACGTTTTACCAGTCCGCGCATTAATTTTCTTGCAAAAGTTTTAAATTGTATCCAAAACTTTGCATTACACACCGGGCAGTGAAACGGACCTCCGCGTCCCCGCCGTTAAAACATTAATAAAACGTCATTCATCCAGCTCCCATCGGCATCGGCAACAATACAACTCTCTCTCCCCTCCCGGCAATTAATTAGTATCCGCAGGCCGACCTATACAGGGTATCCGTATATATAGCAATAAAAGTGAAAAGTTCGATAAGACAATCTTGAATAATCCGCGGCGTTTATTGGATTTCCCCGGGGCGGCCCGGCGCGCGGGGGCAGCAGCGAGGCTCGCTCGCCAGTCAGTCAGCGACGTGACGTAGCGTTCGAGCTGTCATAATTGTCGCTGCTGCCCTCCCCGACTGTATAGCCTGCGCTCGCGATACGTTCGTCAGATTTTCCGGGCCGGCGGCTCGCCGAGTGGCACCAGGGGAGAGAGAGAGACGGACAAGAAAGAGAGAGACAGACGTGTGGGCCGCAATTGCGCGAAGATATACGGATGGATAAACATTCCGATTTCGAGCGACCCTTTAACAAGGGCAAGAGGAGAGCAGGCTGCGTATTCCCACGTCTGCGCCCGGCTGATACTTTCAATCATGTGTCCGAGGAGGGCGATATTTTTCGATATAATGCGCCGCGTAAAATAAGGCTGTTATTCCCGAGTTAATTGCGGCGCTCGTCGGAGGAGAGTCGTGAATGTACATTTGGTTGCACTTTTACGGGCAACGAATTGAGACGCCCGACGACGGTTTTTCGCCTTGTTTTCGTTGCGCGTCGTTACGAAATTGGCGACAATTTTGTTTTTTCTTTCTGTTTGTTCGACGAGAACCGAAACGAACGGTTTATAACTGCACTTTTATCTCGAGTGCAGAGATTACGATCGTTTGCTTAGCGGGAGTGGAAAAAATTCGCTATTTTCATTATCAGCCGCAATTGTTCGACGCGTACAAAGAGCCTCTGCTTCGTCATCGCGCCCCGCCAATCGAATTCCTCGAAGCCCGTCCAAAAATCAACTCCCGGCTCCGTCATTAAGACCTCTCATCTCCTCGGCCACGCGACACCTCTCTCTCTAAGCAGAAATGAAAATAGACCTCGGCGCTCGGTGTCTCGTCTCTTTTTTTTCTAGCCGGCCATTACTCGGGGATTAGCCTCCTCCGGTCGAAATACCTATATCCGCGCGTAGCACCGCACCGCGCGCACAATGAGATCGGGGCGCCCCGGTGGTGTTATTTTAAGCGATTTCCGAGAGCGGGCCAACAGAGAGTAAGTAATGCTCGCGCGTGCCTGCTTACGAGCTCGAGGCGCACGCGCGCGCGCCTCCAAGGGCTGCCGAAGGGCCCTCGAAGGTAAACCCGAGAGCGAGAGAGAGAGAGGGAGTATCTACGTCGCGGCTCTGATCCCCGGGACTTCTGTCCCGGCACGCGCTTATATTTCTCAGTCTCTCTGCGCCGAGAGAGAGAGAGGGAGAGCGGCCTTTTTTCCACTTCTTTACTCGAGAGGATGTCTCCGTCTCTCGCCTGGGAATTCGTTTATAGTTGCGGCGCTGGAAATTGAGAGATACCGCCGGCGGAGGGGTCGGGTTAATTATTGCCGCGTCAGCTGCGGCACTTTTTTTCGGCTAATTTTTTGGCTGGATAATTTGTCGCGGCGTGCTTTACAATGATTTTCGATAATAAACAAATTTTTATTAAAATTCATATTCCGGTGAAAAATTTTGTATATCGTAAATACTTATAACTTCCTGAGAAAAATTCTCCGCGACGCAGCCACGTGCAGAAAAGTTGGCGGCACGTTGAAAAGAAAAAAAAAAAAAAAAAAAATCACCGTCGTCCTCGTACTTTCCAATCCCGCAATGTCAACGCGGCGTCGATTATTATGTTAAACTTGAAATCATCCACGCGCTTGCGCCCCTCACCCCTTTCGCTCGCAATAACAGAGCGCGTGATTTTAAAATAAAAAGATAAACACGCGACTCCGCGCGAGTTCCCACCGATTGCCGACACCCTCCAGTAGCAGCCCCGAATTGTTTTGAAACAGGCTTTGAAAAAAAACGTCGGAGGCTAAGGCGCAAGAGCCACTCGAGCGATCGGAATCTCCCGCGGGCTGGGAGCGAGGAAACGTGCGAAAGCCAAATTAAATGCGCAAAGCCCGCCGAAGCCGAGTGCCGCGTCGCTTCTGTTTTCGGATTTCTTCTTTTTTTCAGGCTTTTTTCCGAGGTGACTTGGAAATTTTGAGAAGGATACGGTTTTACTTTTTGGCCTTTTTGCGGTTCGATCATTCGAGCGATTGGTAATTTGTAATTTTGGGAAACGTTGTTTTGCTGAATTTTTCGTAGTTTAAAATTGGCTACGAGTAGATTTGGATTCCGTGTACATAAATTTAATAGTTGTCGAAAAAAAGCTAATTTTTCAAAACAAGTCAAGTTTTATTTATATTTCAAAGAAATTACAGAATACTCAATTTCTTATTCCGAACATACACGTTTTATTGCAAGTTTTTATTCTTATTTCTTTGTTCATCGATGCAGACGTTCACGGATCGTTAAATTATTTTTCCACGCATTTGTAATATCTCACGCGCACTCGCGATACTTCCCCAGCACCCATCTCAACCCCGAATGAAAAACGCTCAAATCCCGAAATCTCGACTCGCGGCCGATAAATCCTCTCCGCGCGAAAGATTCGCGAGAAAAGGCGGCCCGAAAGAGAGCGTAGCTCTCCGTGCAGGTGAAAGAGTCGTCCTCGTCGAAGCGCGAATATGCAATATAACCCTGCGGCGGCGGCGGCGCATTTCCCCGGAGGGAGCTGCTGCCGCTGCGCGGGAAATACATATAATAATGCGTAAGCCGGAGTCAACCGAGCGCTAAGGGAAGGAAAATATTCGGTGTGCTGCGAGAGCTGATAAATATAACGTAACAAGTTCGCCGGAATAGCAACTTCATCCCGAAGGGATCAACGCGTCTTCTCCGCCCGGCGAACGAACACACACACTAGCGCGCGTACACACACGCACGCGTATACACCCTCGTTTCCGCCGCTGCTTGCGAGGCACGACCGAAAATCTTTCTCTCTAGTTTCCGCGTCTCTCTCTCTCTCTCTCTCTCTCTCTCTCTCTCTCTCTCGGCATTGTGCATGCGTGTATTTCGAGTTTTCGCGTATATATATATACATGTATACGCCAGGGGGGTAAGTAAGTTTTCGAAATGCGCCTTTGTTTACGACACTCGAGTTCCCCGGGTTCTTATCGGGCGCGACGTTTGCCAGGCTTAGAATCGACTTTTCCGAGATGTAAAAATTCCACGGAAATAGAAAGATTGAGTGAAAATTTTTTGGGACATTTACGCTCTTTTTCGTCTTCGTGTATAGAATCAATTTTTCTTTCGCATTTTCGTACATTGGTTTTAGCGAGTGAAAGTACAACGTGATGCTGAATCAGAATAAAAAGTGATCTTTCGAAAACGCTTATTCACTTCTAATCCCCTTAAACAAATAAAAAAAAACCCAATCTCTTTCCACAAGTACGTTGGTACATAGCTCTGAAATAAGTAAAAATTAACAGTATTATGTCGACGACAATCACAATCTCAATTTCAATTAAAAACCTCAAACACGAATTATAATTAAACGCAAGCGGTATAAACTTCCACTAATTACCGCAACTTTAGCCAGCCGCTCCGAAAGATTTTTCCCAAGACTCGTCGCAGAGCGTGCACCGGCCTGGAATTCACCGAGCCAATAAAATATTTTAAAGAGCGAGAAACGTGTCGTTTACACACATAGGCAAAGAAACAAACTCGCACGTCTAAACTTCCTTAAGCTCTTGCCTATTTATTTTTGGTGGATCGGAAGTTATACCGCGGGAGGTGAAGCAAAGGACGCCGGGTTATATCCACCTGTTCGTTTCGTTTTCAACGTACGTGACTAATCTGTGTTATTCCGAATCCCTGGTACGACTGGCCTGCGCTATAACGTAAATCCGGATATCCTCTATACATAAATTAATCGCGCGTCTAAAGTACACCGGGTTTCTAATAAATAATTTCAGGGAAAATAGCTCTCGGGCTATGGTAAGCGCTTGTTATTTTCAAAATAAATTCTGTTATTTAGTGTTTTAAAGAACTTTATTGCTTGAGCAGTTGTTGTAGCACTTGCTTCTTGGGTAAACGTGCCGTGTCTTTTCACTTGTATTTTTTAGCTCGTTCAAATGAATTCTAGCTTGAAACATCGTACAATTAAGCGAACGTCGTGTACTTAAGAGTTTGCAGTTTCATAACGAAAGATTTTCAAGCCGAGCAATCGCCTCAAGTTTAGCCAGAAGCATTAAAATGCGTTAGCAAAGCATTAGCAATAGATTCGCGCGAAATAAATATACTCTCGGGCGGAAAAGGCAAAACGCGGCAAGCGGCTCGCTAGAATCGTCGGTGGCCACAATCAAAGCGACAGCCAGCGCGCATCTCTCTCTCTCTCTTTCTCTCATTAAATTAAAGCAAACTGTAAAAGTATCCATTTTCACGGTCGGATCTTTCCGCGAGTTCTTCGTCCTCCTCCGGAGGGGAGGGAAAATAAGCGGGAGCGAGTCTTCCCCCATTTCGTTAACGGCGGCCGCGCGACTCGCTCCAGCCGTAAAAAGTAAATTAAATAAGAATTAAATACAAATAAAACCACTCGGCCAAGTAATTGGTTCCCCGGCTCGCTCTAACCGAGAGAGAGAGAGAGAGAGAGAGTCGACGACGTCGTGTGCGAGCTCCTGTCACCCTCGCCCGTCTCGTTCTTTCTCTCCGCTTCTCTCTGTCTCTCTCTCTCTCTCTCTCGACGCCGCAGAGGAAAGAAAAGGAAATCAATCTGCTCCAATTGCGAGGCTGTGTCAAGTAATCCGTGAAAGAATTGCCGTCTTCGCGCGTAAGAGTGAGCGGCAGTTTTCCTTTTCTTGTCGCCCGTTTTCTTGTTTTTTTTTCTTCCCCGAGCTTTTATCGTTTGTGTATAGAGTTCGGACTCGGGAGGGAAGGGGGGAGGGGGTCGCCTGCTTTTTTTTTTATTGACTTCGGCCGCCAACGTTCAATTTTATGCTTATTTGTTTTCTATTTCGCAGGTATAAAGGGGACCGTTTAAACGACGCGTCGTCCGTAATGAAAGTTTTACGCGATGATGAAACTTTGCTGCGCAGTTTTGCGTATATCTCGGAGCTTCCTACTCTCCTTTCGAATACTTGAACTTTACGATTAGTAAAATCATTTTTTACTCCGTTGGCCGATTTTGACGACAGGATGATTCGTCTTTGGAAGCTTCATACAATAATAAACACTGCGGCAAATCTCCCAAGAAAAGCCATCATTTGCATTTCCAGACAACGGAGCGTAAAACTTTATTCCGCCTCCCTTGGCTATACCTTATCAAATCAAGCAAAACATAAAAAAGCCTTCGAAACTCTAAAGCAGAAATAAAAGGCAAAAAAAAGAAAAAGAAGAAAACTTTACTCCATCCCGAAATAGTTTTCTCAGCCCGTGAAAAGTCAAGCTCCGAGCCCGTAAAAGCCGGAGCTCTCTCTCTCTCTCTCTCTCTCTCTCTCTTTTTATCACTCGCGCGCGTGCGCAATCAAAATTCCCTGAAAAATCTCTGCCGCGCGCGCGTCACCCTCTTCTTCGGAAAACGCAGCGCAGCCAATCACGATCGGATTAGGAGCTGCGACCCTTCGCAGGGGGTTCGCGCGCGCACGAGCGAGAGAGATAGACAGAGAGAGGCGGTCACCGTCGCATAAATGATATTTCGGCCCGAGGAACATATGCGCGCGCGTCGCCGCTACTGCTCTCCCGACAAGACAGCGGGGCGCTGCTTTATTGCAAACAAGGATTACCGGGTAATGGGACGTTTGCCCCTGCCTCCGCGCAGACGAGGCCTGGTATACACGGCGCTCTCTCTCTCTCTCTCTCTCTCTCGGAATATGGGACAGGCCCGTTCGACGGTGTGTATATATATAAGACAAGTCGAGTCGATATGCCGGCCTCTGTTCCGGGGCTCCCGAGCTTGAGGAGTCTCGTCGAGGCGGACAAAGAGAGAGAGAGAGAGGGCACTAAAATAAGCCGGATCCTGACGATGAGTTTCGACGGGAGGACGGGGAGGGGGAGTGGTCGACGAAATTAACTTGAACGCCCCGAGGAGCCGAATTATTTTTTTCACCGCTGTGGATTAAAAGGCACATTTTTATCTTGAAACTACGGCTTTTTTATAGAGATATTTTTATAATACTTTTGAAATGCGACAGAGGTAATTCTGAATGTTAAGAGAAGTAGGTGCGATCCTCGCTGGTTGATCCTTACTCATCGACTGTTAAAAGTTCTTTCTGCAAATATTTTCGGTTTTGATTAATGAAACATGTTTCCGAGCGATAATTTTTTTTTTAATTTTACAACATTTGTAAATACATCGTAACATCTGCGTACAATTTAATCGCACATTTCTAACCGTTGATTTAACTCGCATCACTCGAGAGAGCCGAATTCTTCAAACGTCACTCCGCTCGTTGACGAGAACGCCGAGCCACTTTTATCGCGCCTAATTAATCTAAAAAAAACATCGAGTGCCGCGACTATGGTCGCCGCGAAAATTGATTAGCAAATCGTCGCGAGAGCCAAAATTCATCGTCCCGACTCGAAAAACCCGAAAGATAAAAGGATAATAACACTCCGATACACAATAAGCCGAAGGGTCCATCGGCGGCGGGACGCTCGCGATCCCGAATAATTCAGGGATCGGACCCTTCCCGGCCTCGAGACTCGAGATAGGCATCTTCGCGCGCGAGCCAATTTGTCAACTCGATCAGATTGTAATCTCGCTCTCGGTGTTATGACGAGCGGCGATCGCGGAGAGAGAGGCGATAATTCAATATTGTCCACGTGCCGCTCGAGGGATTAGACGCTACACGCCGCCGCGGGCAAAACCAAAAGGCCTCCTTCGGTTATCTCGTTTCGAGCGAGAGCCCAACGAAGATCGTCGAAAATTAGCGATCGAGCGCGGAACGTCGGTGAGGTGCAGCGCTCTCAGATGCCGTAGTACGTTCCGTCGATCTTCCTGCTGTAGCCGGGATTGGTGCGATCGGTGTGCGGTCCCTCGGTGGCCAGGGTGAGACTGCTCGGGTGGACCTTTTTTCTCGATCCGGTGGCGTGAACGGCGTACTTGATCTCGTGGCCCAGCGGCAGCGGCGGTTTTGTATAGACCTGTCGGGCAAAAACAATATTGACATTGACTTGTCGTTTGTGCTTGCGTCTCTTTTATTGCGGTTCCGTTTTTTCTATCGGTAAAAGAGACGGATTGTGTAATTTCGGTTATATTCAAAAGAAATCGCGGGCAGTTAAATTGGCGCGTCATGCGATAATTTGCG
Source organism: Ormyrus rosae (assembly GCA_035047165.1). Classification (NCBI taxonomy): domain Eukaryota; kingdom Metazoa; phylum Arthropoda; class Insecta; order Hymenoptera; family Ormyridae; genus Ormyrus; species Ormyrus rosae. The sequence goes on along the minus strand of JAWWML010000032.1, from coordinate 650,547 downwards.
TGATTCATTGCGTAGAGTTACGTGATTCATTGCCAAACGCCTCGCTAAGCAGTCGCGAATAGAAATTATGTAATGTTCAAAATATGATGTAGACGGTGGCGATAAAGATGATAGTAGCTGAATTCGGTGTAATATTCCCGATTGAAAAAAGATAATTTTTACGGTAATTTAAAATAAATTCCAACTACTGCAATTGCATGACAGATTTCTTATGCGTTCTTCAAAGTTTGGGCAACCAATGTAATTGAACGGCGACGTTTACAACCATTTACCTCTGCACATATAAAATTAATTGAGAGATTAACTCGGAAACGCTGAAGACGATCGCATTTCCCGAAATTTACATATTTCGTCTGCTCAATATGCGGGCAAACGCGCGTTTCTTCCAAATCTCTTAAAACGCCGAGAGTTTTCGCCGAAGGAAAATACCGCGGAAAGCGCGAAAGACGCGCCGCCGCCGCCGCCGAGAGAGAGAGAGAGAAAAAATTCCCTCGTTCCTTTCGTTTGAATATATACGAAAAGGAACGTGACTCAAAGTGGAACTGCAAACAGGTGCCTCAGCGCGAGAGTTTCATGTAAATTCCGTGTTTGCGTCATGCAAAGCGAACGCGGAGCCGCGTCGCTATCTAATCTGCCTGCTAAACGTGACTGAAAATTTATTAAAACGTCGCCGGCGCCATGAGCGCCTCACGTTTAGCAGTAAATTAATAAAACCCGTCCTTATCTCGGCGCGAAAGACAATGAGATGCCTCCGCGAGTGACGAGAGCCGGGAATAATCGCCCCTCTCTCGATCGGAGCTGCTCTTTCAAAATCTCTTGCGCTTCTGTGGAAAAATTGATTCGACGCGCGATGCGATTGCGTTGTGTCTCTCTCTCTCGGTGATTGACAAAAGCTTTTTTGTATATAATTGCGTTTCGAAGCGAGTATATTAAGTATAAAAAATAATCGCCAGGCAAATTTGAACGATTGCCGCGATCGTAAATCAACGAGGCAGTTCACGCGAGCGATATTTACGAGAGGCAGACTGACTCTTCAGAGAAAAACAGTTTCCGCCGCGCTCTTTTGCGTCAGGGAAGAGAGAGAAAAAAAAACAAAAAAGAATTCGCGCGGGTATACCTTTATTTGATTGCGCAGAACGCGCCACGTCTCCACGTTCACGTTCTCCGGCTGGAGCAGAGTGTAGCACTTCGGCACCCAGGAATCGGTGTCGTGCGAGTACACGGAGGATAACGCCAGATCCAGAGAGTCCGTCGGGACCTGGAACGCCGAACGAGTCGGTTAAATTTTTTTTCCGCCTGAAAAAGGTTGGAGATATATCGAAAGTTGCTCGTTACCCATTTAGGTCTGTAGCGGCAATCCTTCCTGGTGGAGTTCAACGTGTGATGGGAGAAGAGCCTCTGGTGGGGCTCCACTTTGGCGTACCATCGTCGATCTGTCGGATCAACGTGTTTGTCCAGAAGCGGCCCGTCAGCCAGGAATCTCGCTTCTCTGGACAGTTCCGGTAGTGGATATGGATTGCGGACCAACGTGCAGATTTCCATGGCTCCGAGTCTGAGACGCATATAATTAGTCGAATATTAATAGTTAATTTAAGGCTTTACGGTCGAGGATAGAATATTATTTTTGCGAGTCGAGCTTTGGTAACGTCAACCAATTATGAAGCAAAAGTGCTGCTAAAAAACGAAGAAAAAAATATTTGCTCGACTTTTATTGTATTGAGTCTCTTGATCTCGACTTTACAGCCGTGTTATTAAGATATATTTTCCTCTTTCAGCAGAGCGATTATCTGACAATCAAAGAAGCAGTTGTCTGGCGCGTTCGAGCCGGCGTATAAAAGAACAAGCGGAAAATCGTTATCGTATATCAAAGGGGGCATTTACGTTAAAGCTCTCGGTTTGCTTATAAGATTAAAATTTGACTCGGCGACTTAAGAGATCTGTACCAGCGCGAGTGTGTGCTCTTTAAACCATCCAAACCGTCCGACGACGACTGCGGGAAGCGGGCAATTTTCCATATTTCAATGGAAATCTATTTGTGGGTCTCGGCCAGACGCGCGGGGGTGAACTGAAGTTGTAGGAATCGGATCTTACGCGCCATTCATGCGAGACGCCGAGTTCTACTGTTACGTTCTTCTGGCAGCGATTTCGTTGGATTATTAACGATGCACGGGCCCCGAACTTAGTTTTGATCTTTTGTATTCCGAGGAGATATGAAAGAGAAACGAACAGATTTCACGCTTCGCGCAAATTTTAAATAACGGACGACGAAAATGTGCCTGTTTCTAATATTAGATTAGAAAAAGATTCAACATTTCGCTTTGTGACAGTGTAATTTATTGTTTTAGAAAGTAAAAATAAAATCTCGATTAAATCGACCTGTAAAAAACATAAAACAAGTAATTCAATCATAAATTAAAAATTCAAACTCGCCGTCAGCACCGAAATCCCGAAAAATGAAAATAAGCCACTACACACCTTCCCGGCATCTCTCAGCAGCCGCATAATCGCGTCAATGAAATATAAATCAATTCCCCGCTTAATTAGGCATAATCCCGTGACACCGCGGCGCACGGGCGCTCTAAAAAAAACTATATAACCTCACCGGGGCAGCTTAAAAAAAAAAAACCCGCGCACCGGCTTTCCCCTCTATACAGGAGGGTGTATAGGAGACGCAGCTATATCCACATCGCGCGACGGCAATCGCATTAATAAGGGCGATCAGCTCGTGTTTTGCCCGGTAGGTGGCCGCGGGCGCGTCGCCGCTCGTCCAATATACCGAAAATCCGCCGTAATTTATGTCCGCCCGAGAGGCGTGCATAATGCTGTTTGCTCGGGCACGTGGCGGCTCGTGGCGCGGGTCGCACGCGGTGTGTGTATTTCCGCGGTGCTGCCGATTGCCCTCCGTGCGCGGGGAACTCGGTTTTAAAGCGACACACGGACGGCTGGGAAAGAATGCGACGGCGAAGGACCGACGATTTCGCCGAGTTTCGGGATCGGGGGATTTATGGAGGTGGGAAGCGTTTTTCGGCCGTTTATTACGATGCGGTGTGATGCGCTTAGTTTTGGGTGGGGTTGCTTTGACGATTTCCCGGTGTTTAAATAGAAATTAGGCTGTTGGCACTGAATTAACCCAGTTTAACGTGGGCTAAGAAAATTGCAGCGGATTCTCTGACGTTTATTGTTCTATTTAACGGCAATTTTTATCTTCGTTTAATCCGCGCGGATTTTAGAGATGAAAAATAATCTCGAGTAAAACGAGTTTCCCTAATTTTTTGAAATGACTAAGAGTCGTAAAATAGTTGTAGCGTTCGGCGAGACTCCTAACCCAATTTTATCGATATACTTTATAATCCGCTTTCAATAAATACGCGAAGATAATGCGATCGTATTATCGCGCTCTTAATTATTCCTAAACGCCGGAAGGCCGTCGGTGTCAGCGGGCAAAGCCGTTTATCAAAAGTCGCGCTTACAGAAAATCTTAACCACTAATTTACTCCTGCAAAAAAAAAAGAAAAGAAGCGACCCATAACCCTCCTCTCCCTCGCGGCCGCGGCCGATTAAGCAGACCTCTAACCTGAATATATACTTCGCGGAAGAATTTCACACAAGAATTTAGCTCCTCTCGGCTCTCTCTCTCTCCAATCAAAAAGACATCCGTCAGCGGCTGGCAAACATCGGAGGCTCGGAATCCCAGTGACCTGTGATCGATGTTGACTCAAGTCGCGCGGCGCCACCGGGCCACGTGCCTCTCTCTGCGCACACGCCTCTGTACACGTGTACGTTTATACGGGCACGCACGGAGAGAAGAGAGAGAGAGAGAGAGAGACCGACCGAAAGCTCCCCCGATCCGAAGTTCAGCACGCGCCGCGATTACGCGATTACGCGTGTCATCTCTCCCGCGCGTCGTCTCGCTCTCTCCGAAAACTCGAGCGCCCGAGTCGAGGCAAGACGACGACGCGGCGGTACAAGGGGAGAGAGAGAGAGAGAGAGCTCGGCATACAAGCGCAGCCGCTGCCGTGTGCACGGACAAGTTTAAGTGTAGCGAGCAACAATCCGCGCGGGGCTGCGCGCCTTGTATATTACGAGGCCGCGTCGGGGAAATGACGTGGAAAAGGTTTTTTCTCCGTTCGAAGGCAAGAGGGAGGGGTATATATGCGCAAGGGGACATCTGCCAAATTGCGACGTAACGATCGCGGGAGCGATGCGCCTTTTCCGCCTTTTCCCGAGATTCGGGATTTTCGGGCTGTTTTTGGGGTGCGCACCGACGTGGCAGATGTACTTGCGTCCTGTTTGCACTGGTAATTTTGGGCGCAAAAGTGCCGGGTTATGTTACTTATGTGGGATAACTTGTTTGGAAAGGCAGAGTGAGAAGAAACGTAAATAAATACGAGATTTTTAAAAAAATGAATTAATTCATTATATAAATATAATTAATTACGTTGAATAAATTACAAAATAATTATTCTAATAAATGTAAATGTTTTCCACTTATATGAATGTTCCAGAAAAGTTTGTTTGGAATTGAACAGGTTGTAGCGCAGCTTAGGTTGACTATTCGGTTGACTGACTCTATTCTACCTCAAATCCTCTAATACAATTGAATGCCCACCACCCAGAATTAACTTTGAATGGGTTCGAGTAGCGCGCAAATGTTATCAATGACTTTGGTCAATCGGTTAATGAAAAGCTATCCTTTCTGGTTCAATATGGTCAGAGAGCTTAACCCGCGCTTTCCTTTTTCATATTCGATTTCCTTCTCGGCACACTACTTAAATATCCGCTTCTCGACTCTCGGCCGATCCTTTTTCGTTCGGACACAATATATATATTGCCTCTCGACCGAAATGGGAAATTGTTGCAGATTTGTATAATAACAAAAGAGTGCAGTTTTGCCAAAACCAAGTAACTTCATCAGATTCACCGGCGGCGTCAATCACCATTAACTTTAATACCGATCATTTTCCCATTTCTCTTCAATCCAATAACAAGCCGAGCACATAAACTCCGCAACCGCACGGCTATCTTTTCCCATCGCCGTCCTTAGCCTCGGTTCCTCCATTCTTCCATCCATCTTCCTCCCTCTCTCTCTCTCTCTCAATCTCCCGGTCTCCCTCCTCGAAGGGATGAGAGAACACGGGTACCGGAGGGGGGGATATTGGCAATATTTGCTTTGATTCTCGGGCGGACGCAGGCGCGTGCCTCGGCACGTACTCGGACCTGCCCCGGTGATGGGGTCGCCCCGCGCGTAGCCTGCATATTAGAAGCCCGGGCCCGAATTACCATTTGAATGCCTCCTCCGGTCAGCTTTTGTGCGAGAGCCGACCGCACGCGTACGTTCATTGTGCGCCGGCCCAGCGCCGTATGTTCGATCGGTGTATATATATATATATTGCGGCGAGAACGCTCCGAAACGAGGAAATAAAAGGATGCTTCTGCGAGCAGTGGCTTATTAAGGGCGACGGGGGCTCGTTTCTCCGTTGGATAATGCGGTAGAGGTGACTCGAGTGCAAGGTCGATTTTCATCGAGCGGCCGAGGTTTGCGGCGAGGCGAAGATATTCCGGGGATTGGTATCGAATGTACGGAAATGATACCGAGTAAATATAGTAACAGTATGTTTACTTGTCGTTTCTCTGAGTCGAAATACATTAGATTCCTTGACGCTTCTTTAAAAAAGACAAAAAAAAAGACCATAACGAACGTCCTCCGCCGCAAAAAAGCTATTTATTCACGCGTCGAGACACTCTCTTTTTTCGCGAGCGCGGCATATCGTCGAAAAAACAAAGCGCGCGCACGGCAGAGCGCAAAAAAGGAATAAAGATCGAGCTCTCTCTCTCGCGTCGAAGTTACTCTGAATATTCAACGTCCATTTATAACGGAACAAAAATGTTTCGCGCGCGCCACCGCGGAACAACGCGCGGTAGAACGCGGGGTATCGTCGTCCGACCGACCGCAGATCTATTCTCAATTCCTAAATCGTTGACTTTCGGAATTGCGCCGACGCTCTCTCTCTCTCTCTGTATTTATATTTGTAGCCCTGCCCCCGTCGTATTGCGGGCAGCGCGCGTATAACAATGCAAACGAGAAAATATTGACACAGCCCGCGAAAACTGGCCTGCACGCGACGAACCCCCCCGCCGATCGAACGCGGGACGCGCTCTCTTTTTTTTTTTGTTTTCGTCTTTTTTTGAAAAATGCGAAAAGGGCGGACGCGGATGGGCGTGCTGTCAGGACCATTGATCACCACCGGCCTGACTTTGGCGCTTTTCACCCCGCGCGCGTGGAAGTGTGCTCCGTCATAGTGTTTTGACGTTGGCGCTGTGAATTTTTTCGGATGAATCGAGCCCCGAGTATTTATAGTTCGCTTTGTATGCAAACACGCTTTTCTTTATGGGCTATTGTGCGCGCGGAAAGGTCGTCGGCGCTCTGTTTTTCTTTTGCAATCGGTGTTCGGGGAAAATATTGCCCCCGCGGATGACAAATACAGTATTCTGATTTGTGCGGGATAATCATTTGTGGAAGTATTTTTCGCTCGTCCGATTCGAGCTAAATGTACTGGTGATTATATTACAATTCTTTCATATAGTTACAGTAATTCAACCAGGCTTTTAATGAGAAGGAATACGTGATTCCTGCTAAATTCTTATTTAATTTCGTCTGAAAATTTAATAATTTTATCAATCGACACCGACCGCGATAAAGTACATCATTAACCCAATTGTTTTTCAAATAAAATTATGAATATGCAATCGGTGGATTTAAATTCGCCTCGGCGATCCGTTTTAACATTTATCGCGAAATTAACGCGGTTAGCTACCAGACCCGACACCGAGACTCATTTAAAAATTTTAAATAAACTCCGCATCAATCATCCGGCGTCCATCGCTTTCCCGGCGGCGCCGCCACCCAAAACCATCTCCGCCTAATGCCCTCGAAATTCATCCGACTGAGATAACGAGCGAAATAAAGCAGCTCCGTCCTTTCTAATTCATCCGAGACGAGCCGTGACCTCTCTCTCTCTCTCTCTCTCCGGGCTCGATCATGCAGGCACTGATTCCCGACACGCTCCTCGATTTAAAAGCGATGGCCCTTTTGCACCCGGCGTGGCGAAAGCCGGAGGCGGCCGCCAGAAGTCGACAGGTGGCCCGTGAAATCGGCAGGCAAGTGCGCCGAATCGAGCGCGAAGGGAGAGAGAGAGAGACTTAGACTTGGCTCATTAAGGAGGCGCGCGAGTGGCCGATGAGAGTCGTTTTGCTTTCCGGGGAATTGGGACGGGGAGGGTTGCTAAAGCTGCGAAACCGACTGATTCGGTCCGGTTTTCGTTTTAAAAGTAAGGTTATACAGTGCGATTGTAAAAGTCAATTTTTAATCGACGGCGAATAATATTTGTATAGTAGCAGCGCTAAAAAGGCGTTGCGCCCGAGTGATTTTAATACGCAGATTTAGATACGATCCGTGGACACTCAGCGCGTAAAGCTCGACGCTTACGCAGGACGAGTAATCTAAAGCTCTCTTACCGACCCTCGCAAATCTAGAAAAGTCGTTTCCGATCCTCTCGGCGATCGTTGCAGATTAAAAACCTCGATCGAGCGATCTCTCGCGCGAATTAAGCTCGAAGAAGCGTCTTCGAATCCGAGCTTCCGCGCCGCGAACGTTGCCGACACTGTTCCGAAACTGAATTTCGAAACTTTGTTAAAAAAAGAAAAGAGAGAGAGAGAAAAGAGGAAAAAAAAGAAGAGGGAAAGCCCTCGGCGGAAGAATCCTCGAAGAGCCAAAAGTCAGCTCCCGGCGGCGAAATCCAGGCGCGTTTTAGCGCTTCACGTTTGTTTCCATTTAAATGGTAATCGAGTTCATAATGTAATTGTATTCGCGCGTAAGCCCCCGAAGCCTCACACCACATCGCGCCCGCCCACCGGCATTGTTCGCATTGTGCTCTCTCTCTCTCTCTCTCTCTCTCTTGCGCATAAACATTCGCCCGTCTCTCGGCGCGTTCGAAGCGAACCGTTGGCCTTTCTCTCTCTCTCTCTCTCTCTCTCTCTCGCCGCCCCGAAATCTCTAAGCCTCTACCGCCCAGTTTCATATTTTGCACTGCAACAATGGCCCTCCCATCTCTCTCGCCTCTTCCCTACCATCGCGCTCTTCGTGACGTTTCGAAAAAAAATATATATAAAAGTGGCCCGCTGTCATCGGGCGCGACGGCAAGAGAAATCGCTTTCCCGATTTCGGGGCTGATATTATTCTTGGCTTTGTCGGGTAGTATTTTTTTTCTTTTTTTTTTTGTAAATGAGAAGTTCAATGTTTGGGGATATTGTTATTCATTTTGGTTTTGTGTTGTAAGTAACGAAGTATTCAGTAACGAAAAGTCACCGAAATTTGAACAGCACTGCAAAATTTTATGTAAAATTTTTTTAAGCGCGTCGTGAATTAAATATAGCAACCGTAACGATTTCTGAACCAATATGCTGATAAGAATATTATGTAAAATATTCTGATTATTCTAGTATTCAAAAAACTTGCCAAAAGTGAAATATGTAAGAAGAAACTTTAAATCAGTACGAGTTTATGAATGTTCCAATGAAACGTGTCTAAATAACTATTGAAATTTTGTTATTTAAATTTTCAAGTATCCAATAATACGTAAAATAAACTTTTCTTGCGTTTTATTTTGGTTCTGCATCAAGTTTTGCCTAGTTCCTATAATATTTGCGCCGACAATTACAACGTAATATATACCAAACTCATAAATTAATCACCGACCATCCCTCGTCCACGAAAATCAAATCCACTTACAAATCCTCGGAAAAGCTAAACGGACACTCGAGAAAAGTGGCGGCAATCCCCGCAAATAGTGCGTAAAAGACGAAACTAAACTCGCGCTTATATACACACACCTCGACTCCGAAATCCCGTCTAACTACCAACGGAGCCGGAAAAGTATATACACTTGCCGCGTCGGCAGTTTGCGCGACTTTGAAGCACATTATAAACCATCCCCCGCGCCATTGTTGCCCGGCTGTTTTCGCTCCGACTTTCTCTCCTCCTCCTCTCTTTTTCTCATACATATTCATCAAACGCTAATTAATCATCGCCCCGCGCCGCCGCACCGCCACCCTCTCGCTCCCCGTGTTCTTTCGTCGGGCGAACGACGACCCGCACCTCTATGCGCGCACACACACACATACATATAGATTCGCGAGGCGCGCCGCGCCGTCGAAAATACGAGCGGCGCCGTGTTTGCCCTGTCTCATAAATTACGCGGACCTCGCAGATGGCGCGAGGTTAATGTTAAGAAAATAATTTATTATTTGTCTTTCGCCGCCGTCGGGATATAGTTCGAGAAGTGGGCTTGAGGTCGGCGCGCGAAATCGTCGCACGCGCAGCCGGGGAAAATGTGGGTGTGTGCGCGCGGTGATGCGAAGTGCCTTTTGCCGACGTAACGACGCGACTTTTTTCTTTTTTTTCTTTTGTCTTTGCTTATCGGCTGCTTTCAAGGTCGGACTTTTACTTTGCTTTTACTTTTTGAATGAATTTGACGAGCTTCTCGTGTGTGTCTGGTGACGAGCGAAAAAAAATTTTTCGCGGCGTTTGTATAGCTTTAAAAAAGAAATAATAGTTCGTCTTCAATTTTTTTTTGGTGCGTTACTTATGTATATAAAAGTGGCTGTTTACTTGTATATTCAAAATTGCTTTTTGGTTTATTTAGTAATCGTTTGTAAATTAAATAATATTAATATTATCTTCATTTCATATTATACTTTAAAGATATAATTATTTTTAATTTAATAAGCAAAAGTTATTTTTCAAAAATTACTTCATATATAGAATAAGACATAATAATATATTATTATATATAATAATAATCATATATAACGTACATAAAGTGAAAATTTAAAAAAAAATGCTAGAGAACAGTACAATTTTCAAACTATAAAAGAATGAAGGTTATGAATAAAAAAGCTCCGAGCTTTAGCCTTTATTTTATTCTTCGTTTTTGTAGAGTTTATCATAAGTAATTATAAAGATTTACTTGATTATGTTCACCACTTTTTTTTTATAAAATTCGATTACAAAAACGTTCTCTCTAAAAATATTCGGAATCGATAAATGTCGTAAGCAAGCGGCAAACGAATCTACCAACTTCCCGTACATTTATATACCCACGCCACCCGGGCAAAAAAACATCCTCGAAACATCATCCCCGTAAAAAGTCCGGGAAAAGCGCCTAAGTAAGTACGAACAAGAGATTGAAAATCCGGCTAATTCCGCAAAGTCACTACCCCTAATAAAGCGATCCTCTCCTTATCCTCGGCGCCTAAAGCGGCTTTCGATTTAAACCGCGCTGCAGGCCGGCCGGCTCGTCGTTCCGCGCGCGCCTGCGCCGTACGTAATCGCGTCCGAAACCCCGGGCGCGCGAAAAAAACGCACTTGCTCGTAATTAGCCGACGTTTATTTTACAGTCCCCCACCCCCCAGAAGGGCGTCGCGGCGCGATCATCGCTCGGTCCCCGAAGTCCATTGATACTCTGCCTGTGCCTGCGAGCGACGGGGGGCTACCCCCTCCGATTTCTCCCTTTAGCCCCCGATGCTCTCTTTTACGGCGCAAACTTTTTTGGAGGACGTCAGTTTCTTTGACGTTTATATACGAAGTTGCCTGATCCTCTATGGAGGGAGCGCCGGTCCGAATGCGACGGAACTTTCGGGAGTTTTGTTGCTTACGGAGTTTTCGAGGGACGCGGCGCTGAATAAATTAATTGATTTCGAGCTCGCCTCGTTCGTTGGAACTTTTTATCGGTTTCTGAAACAATGACGTTTTTCAAGTATAACTAATTGAGAGTTTGGATAAAAATGGACAATGACGACGACCTTTTGTAAAAAGAAATATCTCTTATAATTCATAAATACTAATGTAATAAGTTTTATTATTGTCGATTAATAAAATAAAAAGTTCCTCTGATCTTCATAAACAGCAAGTGTCACCGCACTGAAATAGCGAGCCCATAACACTCCCTTAATGCGCGAGCCGTCAACTCCGCGAAATCAGGCAATAAACTAAAAAGCTCAAAGAAAAAAAAAAAAAAAATAGGGAACTCCATCACCATTCAGCGGGTGCACGCAGCTAATTGACTTTGTAATGACCGTCAGCGGTACCATCCAGCACACTGCCGCGCGCGGGGTGCGGACGGGGAAAGAGCCCCTTCGGGGGCATTTAAATAATTCGACGACACCCGTATATATAGCTCTGCACGTCGACATATATCCGCGCCGCGCATTCATAGACCCTCGGCAGCATCTGCCGCTCTTATCGTCCCTCTCTCTCTCTCACTGTGATTTTATCGATGATTCTCCCCCGTCGGGCGATCATCGGTACGCGGAGAGAGAGGAAAAAGACGGGAGCACACTGTGCGCGCCTGTGTGTACATGTATACGCCTCGGATTACGTAAGTAGCTCTAAGCGCCGCTCCTGGTTTTGGATTAGTCACGGTGAATCAATTTTCGATTGCGCCCGCAGAGAGAGAGAGAGAGAGGGGGTAAGTGATGGTAATGCTAACGAAGATAATTGAGCCGATTGCAGTTGTATGGGGGTAATTAAGGAGGGAAATTGAGCGATTTCGCCGAATTGGAGCAGGTTCATTTCGTGAATTATTATAGTTTTTGTTGAGCTTATTTTGCGAAGTTTTGGATAAAGCCGACGAGAAAGTTGGGTGGAGCTTGAAAAATTTTATTCGCATTCTTTCGTAGGAAAATTGAACGAGAATGTTGAAATTATTTAAGAAGAAAGCTACTTTAATTAAACATTACAATTGTGATAATATAATTATATACATATAAATTCATTGTTACAGGTAGCATAAGATGTAATTCTATAAGAAAATTTACAAGTAAGGTAAAAACGAATGGTATTATAAACATAACTATTATAATGTTAATATAAACAATGTAAATGATCTAAAGTTGTAACCATGTAAGGCTGAAATAAACTATTGTATATATAAGAAAATTTACATTTTCACACAATTTTCTTAAATTGCAAAATACTTTAGAAAATCTTCCACTAAAAATTTCATCCAGAACAGAGAAGCTTTAAGGCTCCACTTACCTAACATATAATCAAGCCAATTATCTCAATACCACAGATTACAATTCAGCCTAAATAACTATTTCTCCAAGATCTATCACAATTAATTCCAGCTCATTACCAGTCGACGAACCGCGCCGCCGAACATTAAACAAAGACCAAATCCACTCCTCCGTATAAAACTAAATTCGCCCCGATCAGCGAAAAAAAAAAAAAATAATCGAACCCGATCGTCCGCGATCCCCTCGCGGGCCGTCCGAAAATTTTTTAGCTCCGCGGGTTAACTTTTCAGCCGTCATCGCCGGCATCTGCGCGCGCGGCGCGGCGCGCCATGTGTTTTGACTGCGAACATCAAACAGGGCTCGGCTCTCGCGTTATATACCAGCAACGATGGAGATTTCGGGCGCGCGCACAATACACCGGCAGATTGCCGGCTGACAAATGAGCGGCCCCTCAGCGAGAGCGAAAGACATATGGCCTCGTAAAAAAGAGATACAAGAGAGAGAGAGAGAGAGATGGGAATTGTAATGGCACAGAGCGACGGTAACAAACCCACTTCCTACTTGGGATACGATATTAATGGAGATCAAATACCGCACGTTCTGTCGCCTCTCGGCCGCGGGGCGATGATTTACTCTTCGCCGGGGCGAGTTGGCTCTTTTTTTTTTTTTTTAAGTTCACTCGTAGGTGAGCGGACGAATTTCAGTGTACTCTTCGCGCACTTTACCGAATATCTTTCCGCGTACTCGCTGGAATCGAACCCGCAAAATCCGCCCCCGCCCGCATAACGCGGCATTCCCTCTGAATTACATCGGCGCGTCGCTCCCCGCCGCAGCGCGTGTACGTGCGCGCGGAGAAAAAGCGGCGCGTAATGCGCTCGGACACTCCCCCCTCCACCCCTCGACGCGAAATGATCCATGGCCGTGGAGAGGTGTAGATCACGCGGCTGACTCTCTCTCTCTCTTTCTCTCTCGCGAGGGCGCATCTAAACGATGTATGACTGCCACCCTCCCGCCTCGTGTGTCCGCCCGCTGGATACACGCGCGAGGCTGCTGCTGTTGGCCTTCGATTCGTTCGCTGTTCGAGGCTTTGTTTAGGAGGTTGGAGTTATACTGCTTGTCGGCTTCTGCCGAGGTTTGTTTTGTATTGTAAAAGAATGGATTAGACGCGGGATATAAGGTAGAATGATGAAAAACTAAATCACTAGAAATTCGTCTCTTTTTAGAATTTCAAAGTTATAATATATACTACAGTGGCTGTAAATAAATAAATGAAAATTAATCTTTATTTATTGCAAGTCATGATAGATTGAAAGATAGAATTTTATTAAATTATTTCCTCGTTAATAAAATCAAAATTTGAATTACTCGGAATTGGCGTGTTTGATCAAAGCACATGATCAGTGCATGTTCTTATTATTCGTACAAAAATTGCGTTTCAAACAGACTACTGTTAAAAATGATTATCAGCGAAAATTAATATCCCTTCTGTTTGCTTATGAACTTAACTTTACTTATAAGAAACTTGCGTTATTGTTGTGCACTCAAACTGAATCAATAGAGATAATACATAAGTCTTGCATAAATCAGAGTCGATACATTAGAATTGAACACGATTATCGGCTATAATTATATGCTCTACTTAAACACATACACTTCAAAGGTGCCAAGCCTTCGAAATTCAATATTTGACTTTTTAGGTGATAAATATAGCCTACGCAGCACACTTTGTATCAGTACGTTTTTACGAATTCGACAATTATGTTCTAATTTTATAAAATTGGCGTGCCAACTATGAACGTTATCTTCAAAAGTGGAAGAGTTTTTTTTCGATATTTAATTTTAAGTTGAGAATTAAAATAAGGTTAGTGTGTTAATAAAAATGAAGACTCCAATACCGCAATCCGCGCCAACGTCCACGTTGCAAAAATTTTATCCCCAATGGCTGACGGGAGTAGGAGGTAACGTACAATCACGTTATATCGTAACTATCTATGAATAAGGCAATAGTGAAAATCCGTTATCAACCGAATTGCTGTTTCTTTCATTTCTTACGCCTTTTTTTTCGAGATTTCGATGAAATTAAAGCACTCGTACTAAATAAAATTTTCGACATTTGCCCGCAGTTACTATTATCATGATCGAGCTTGGTATAATGTGCGGTTGGTCCTCGCCGTACTTGGCCCGACTGACCCAACCGGGTGCTCTCCTGTTCCTAACGTCCGATCAAGCAGCCTGGGTGGCGTCGCTCCTGAACCTCGGACGGTTCTTCGGGGCGATATTCGGCGCCGTGTCGGTGAACTACCTCGGCAGCAAGCGATCGCTGACCCTGGCCGTGATACCGATCGGCTGCTGCTGGGTCTTCACGATGATCACCAGGTCGTACGTCTGGCTCTACGCTGCCAGAGCCTCCGGCGGCTTCGGACTCGGCATGACCTACAGCTGTTTCGCCCTTTACGTGGGTGAGGTGGCTCTGCCTCAGATTCGAGGAGCTTTGGTGTCTCTGGCGATGGCTGTAGGTGGATCCATTGGTGTTCTGGTGAGTCAAAAATGATAATAGCGAAACTTTTCACTGCTTGTTGCAGTGCATATTCACCATTAATCAGTGACATACTTTTAACTTTTGAAAATAGCGCATATGTTCTGTTTTTCAGTGATTTTTAACTGCTTTAAATTTAGAGAGTATTGATCTGTAAATATGTATAATATTTGCAGAATCTATCAAATTGTTTACACATAGGTTGTGATTTAAACCAAATCATAATGTGCTGTCTCGCACGTTCCTCCAGATTTTGTTTACTAACTTGAATATGTGATATATTTAGCACAGGTGTTGATCACTAATTATCTCCGTATCTTTTAACATTGATTCTGTTCAAACAAATCGCATTTATTAAGCATTTCAAATCTGCTAATGGTTAAACTTAACACGGTTGCGTTTTCAATTCTAAAACTTTGCCGCAAAAACTATTTTATTATAGAAAAAATTAGTTCTCGGAAATATTTGTTACTGCCATTCACTCAATAACTTAATAAAATCTAATCCATTTCCAGTTGAGCAGCATCGGCGGCTCGTATCTGCGAATGGACGTGTCGGCGGCGATCTATGTAGTTCCCTGCATCGTAGTTGGTATGCTGTTCCTCTGGCTGCCGGAATCACCTCACTGGCTGGTAAAGATGGGTGACTACGAGGGCGCGAAGCGTTCGATCGCTTGGTACCAGCCTCACTGCGACGCTGACGAAGAGCTCGCCATTGTGAAAAATCTCGTGTCTTCCAGCGACGCGGACAGCTTCCGCGACAAAGTTCGGAGGTTCAAATCCGGCCCCGTCAGAAAGGCCATCGTTCTGATCGTCGTGCTATTCACTTTCATGCAGATAACCGGGCTAAACAGCATTTTCTTCTACCTGGAGACGATTTTCAGGCGAAGTAAAGTGACCTTCGTCGAGCCTTCGACTGCTGTTATCTACGTACACTGTTCAGGACTAGCGGCATCCGCCCTCTCCGTTTACCTGATAGATAAATGCGGAAGAAAGTTTCTGTTGATACTGTCCTGCACGGGAGTATCAGTGGCTATGGCTGCTTTAGGCGGCAATTCATACTTAATTGGGATCAATGCTGACATCTCCAACTTACAGTGGCTGCCGATAGCTTCCGTTTTCTTATTTGCAGTGGCTTACTTTATAGGATTAATGAGTGTGCCAAGTACAGTACTGAGTGAAATTTTCCCCTCGGATATTAAATGCATTGCTGGTTGCATATCAAGCTTGGTGGGAGGTATCCTGTCGTTTGGTGCGACTAGATCTTTTGTACCTTTGGTGGACAGTATCGGGGAAACCTATATTTTTTGGATGCACGGATTCTTTGCACTGATTCTTATACCTTATGTCATCTTGTGTATGCCAGAGACAAAAGGCAAGACTTTGACGGAAATACAAGAGAAATTTATTCGAAAGTAATTTATAAAGTCAGTAGAAAGACTAATAATAGAAAGACGAAAATTTTACTTGAGCTGTATAAAAAATTTAGTGCAGATTTATCAAAACACTGACGAACGTACTGTAATTGGATGATCGAATGAATATTAAATTTTTCATGACAAAAAAAACGTGAATGAAATTATAATTAATTTAGTAAAAATTTAGAGATTTTTTTAAATGTAAAACTTAGTTTAATACTCTTTTTAAACGTAATTATGTTATAGATGTATAAAAATCGTTAGAATGCTTTAAAATATTGACGAAAATATTGATTCTAAACATCTTTTATATATAAATCTATTTATAAAAAGTTGTAGGATTCTTAATTCATTAAAAAGGAAAAGACGTATTGATTATAAAAGGGTTGAAAATTCAACTCTTCTATATAAATGCAATAACTATATTTTCATAATGTTACGTGACATTTTCTTTCCAGGAGCCTCTGCGCTTTTTATATAAAAAAATACTGAAGACTTATATTACTAGTATATTATTGTAAATATAATTTATATTTTTAATAAATAATGAATAAAAAAATTGTTATATAATTTTATTTTAAATAGTTAAATTTGTTATTATATCCTTTCCATCAAGAATTAAAAATTTCAACTATACTTTAAATTTTAGATACTAAAGCTATTTAGATTATAAAGTGTAATAAGTATCAATTAAAATAAGTTTTTTTTACCGTTCTTTTTTACATTATTTTTTATCAATTACTTATCACAATCATTTTGTGCCTGCTTCAACTTTCCGGCATCACTTTTTTATTAGAGGGCATTCCTCATTAATAGATAGAATAATTTGCTGTTGAAAAAATCGACAATTTAAATAATTACATAGATTAACTTTTATTTAAATTTCATTTCATTCCGTTTGATAATATTAAACAAAGTATACAAACAAATACTAAACTTGTTTATGATATGTAAGCTTCGTATTACTCTAGTTTTTATTCAAAATTACAGCAGTTAAGTTGTAATTTTTAAAATTGCCTAACAATTTCACCACATATTTAGTATGACGTTGCGCAATTTTTATTTTAACGATATGAAAACCGGTTTTTATTTCAGTTGAAACGTTTGTTTTACAAATAACTAAGTAAAGGATATAGAAATATACAAATTTAAGTAAGAGAAACATGAATATATCAAAAAATGTGAATCCAACATTAAAATCTAAGTTTAAAATATTTTATCCTCAATGGCTTGCAGGAATTGGAGGTAATGTACGGTAAAAAAATTAATTTTTTCCCAGTATACATTAAAAATTTACCGAATTTTTCGTCGCCAGTTTAAAAAATTAGTTAAAAAATGATTTCCCCCTGCGTTTATTACCCATCTGAATGAATCCTTTATGGTTTTTTTTACAGTTTGTGTGATAATGATCGAGATAGGCGTCATGTGCGGCTGGTCTTCTCCATATCTAGCACAATTAACAAAACCGAGCTCTCTACTATTCCTGACGTCCAGTCAAGCAGCCTGGGTAGCTTCACTTTTGAATCTCGGACGCTTCCTCGGCGCTGTGTGCGGTGCTTTTTCCGTCAATTACCTCGGCAGCAAGCAATCGCTGACCCTGTCCATCGTACCCATCGGATGCTGTTGGATATTTACAATAGTGGCAAGCTCATCTTCCTGGCTGTATGCCGCAAGAGCTTGCGGTGGTTTTGGCTTCGGAATGACCTACAGCTGCTTAGCTTTTTACGTGGGCGAAGTGGCACTGCCCGAGATTCGAGGAGCTTTGGTTTCTCTAGGAGTGGCCGGCGGTGCATCGATTGGTTATTTAGTTAGTAGATAAAAAGTACACCGTATTAATTGGAGAAACATTTTGCAAAAACTTTTGTATTTTCAGTTGAGTAGCATAGGTGGCACGTATTTAAACATGGATGTATCGGCAGGAGTGTACTTGATACCCTGCATTTTTGTGCTGATGCTGTTCATGTGGCTGCCCTCGACCCCTCATTGGTTAGTGAAGATTGAAAATTTTGAGGACGCAAACAAGTCCATTGCTTGGTACAAACCTGGTATTGACGTCAATGAAGAATTCAGCACTGTGAAGAATCTCGTTTTTTCTGATGAATCTAACACTGTATGCGGAAAACTTAGAAGATTAAAATCCGAACCCATCAGAAAGGCAATGATTCTCATATTAATTTTATCCACCTTCATGCAGATTACCGGTTTTAACAGTTTATTCTTCTACATGGAAACAATCTTCACGCGAAGTAATCTAACGATAATTAATCCTTCGACAGCTGTGATCTACGTGCATATATCGGGAGTATTATCGTCGGCTGCATCCGTTTATCTTATAGATAAATGCGGCAGAAAATTTCTTTTGATGCTATCTTGCGCGGGAATAGTTTCGTCAATGGCAGGCTTAGTTGGCCATTCGTACTTAATGAGCAATGATTACGATTTATCAACAATGAAATGGCTACCAATAGTGTCTGTCTTTGTATTTACAATGTTTTATTTTATTGGATTGATGAGTGTACCGAGTGCAGTGCTGAGTGAAATTTTTCCATCTGACATCAAAAGCATAGCTGGCTGCGCAGCCAGTTTAGTTGGCGGTGTCTGGGCATTTCTTGCCGCTCGATCGTTTCAGCTTTTATTGGACAGTATCGGAGAAATTTATATTTTTTTGATTCACGGTTTGTTGGCGCTGATTCTTATACCGTACGTTTACGTTTTCATGCCAGAAACAAAAGGCAAGAGTCTTCAAGAGATTCAAGATAAATTTATGAGGATATAGGTGTGTAAGAAAATGCAAGAATATGTTATATGCATTATGTTTGACAGTAATTTTGATTTATTGCAGTCTGAATTTTAATAAGTTATTCAAACGGATAGAAAATGAGTAGATTAATGGAACAAAGAATACGAAGTTTAAAACTTTTATCGATATATCCAGATACCAGGATGAGATAAGTATTTTTAAAGAAGATCTAAAAATTAATTGGAGCTTCCCAATTTTTCCTTTGTTTTTTATGTATGTATTGTATTTTCAGAATAGACATCGAATAGTACCTTTTTTAATGATGTTTACGTTATTTGTAAGTTATACTACCAAAAGTAGGTATTAGAAAATAAAAAAAATACTTGTGTTTTCTTAAATTAAATTTTTTTTTCTCTGCAAGTAAATTCATAAAAAATAACTGTGCAGAATGTTCAGGTTAAATCTGTTTTACTTTCGAAACAATGTTTTCTTAACAATCGTTCAATTATTTGTGAATGACCTTCCGTATTCACTTTGTTATCGTTCCATGCATTCGGCGCAATCAACGATACAATATATAATTCGCCGAGTCACGTTTGAGCAATATATTATTATTTCTGTGAAATATTAAATATTGCAGTACAATTATTATAATTATTAATCGTGCGTAGGTCTTGATCGTACGGCAATAAACGTCGAGAAGCGATAAGATATAAATCGTAAATTTTGAATTCTTTCTTGTACTTTTGTAGTTTAGAAACAGCGAACGATACACTGAATAAATACAAAAAAAGGAAACGAGGAGACACGAAGTTTGTACTTTATTTGTATACGTTTTCAAATTTTGTTAACATTACATCGATTCTTGCTATATATCCGTCAAGGATATGCACTAATCAATTTTAGTGTACATACAACTTTCTTTAAACATCGTTTTGCTCGGACCCACAATAAAAAATCATTTAATCGAAAAAAAAAATGGTCGTCAAATCTTCATTTATTATTTATTAATACATTTTTGATCATTCGACACGAATCATCAGACTCGCGACCTTAAAGAAAACAATTCCCTCCCCGACAGCTCTCCCACGCATTCTCATCCCGAAAAGAGCGGTGCAGCGCTGCAGAGGCGGCGCCGATATCGAATATCACAGAGAATCTCAACGCAGCCGGTCGCGTGGCGCTCGGCAAGGGGGCCCGCTCGCTGATTAGGTTTTCTTCGGCGACCTTGGTGCGATTTCTCGGCAGCAGGCCGCCGTGACATATTAGTTGGAAAATTGGCGGCGACGCGATCCCGAGGCAATTCCGCGCGCGCCGCCCGCCCGCGTATATATACATCGAGGGATGTGCACAGGCGGCTTTGATCGCGCGCGGGGCGGTTTTACCTGCGGGAGTTGCGGCCTTCTCCGGGCGCCGGCGAAATTGGAAACTCGATTGGGCTAATTCGCCTTTGCGCCCTGAGCAAGCGCGTTTTTTTAATTAGCGGCGGAGGTGTCGAGTTTGTCGATACTTACTTTCTCGCGGCGACGCGATCGGTCGAACGAGAGAGCGCGAGGAGGAGGGAACGGAACGGTCAAAGGGACTTGCTTTTGAGTTTCGTATTTTTCAAATCTAACTCTCCTTTTGTTAGATTCTTTTGCTTTCTTTATTTCTGTTTTGTAATACTTTTTTTTACTAACTATAACGTTTTTAAATTTATAGTATGTGTGCATTATTCTAGAAGCTCGTGCAATATTACTGAAAAATAATTATATATTGCTTAATAAAATAAAGGAATTTGAGATAATCTATCCTCGACATCGAGATGGAATCAAGCTTAAGTCGAGCTAAATTTTGGTTTTCCACCTGCCGTGGAACGAAACAAAAAAAAATGAATAACAAATAGAACGCGTGCCCGAATTGACCTAGTCTCAAGCAAAAATGAATAAACCTTCGACTAAAAAGAAGAAAAGTGCTCGAAAAAGCTTCCAGCCCGCTCTATAAATACAACTTCTAGAAATTCAAAGCTCGAAAAGTTTACTCACTCGGCGCAAATAATTCAGCCTCGAAAACCTTTCCCTCAGCGAAAGAAGCCGTCCATTAAACTCGTCCTCTCGGCGGCGGAGAGTGTCGTCGTCGGGCACTTCATCTATATCTATAGATCTAAATAAAACATACGCGCGGATCGTCGCGGAGAGAGAGAGAGAGAGGTCGGCGGCGGCGCCGCTTGCGATTCTCTCTGCCTCGCGCTTGGGGGAGAGAGAGCCCGAGGAAGGCAGAGGGTAGCACGCCCGGCGTCGCCTTGGCAACCGGAGGTGTATAGCATCGGCATTCGTATCTAAACAGAGAAGTCTAAGGGGGTGTTATGTCAATATCGCCAGGAGAGACGGAGGCAGAGAGAGAGAGAGAGAGAGAAAGAGATACTACTGTCTACTTATATTGGCTGCCTGCAGGAACCTACCGGTATACGGTCGTTGCGTGACGAAATCACTGTGTCTCCGCGCCATTTCCGGCGCTTTCTTGCGCTGTTTATTGCCGGCTATGCTCTATGAGGCTCTCCGTACGGGGGGGTTTTAGCTGGATATGTTTCGAGCACGTTCGCCGAGCGGTTATGTGAGCGAAATTAAAATCGGATTGGCGAATGTGCTCGGGGCTTATTTCGAGATTTTGACTTACGGGAGGCGATGCGCTTAATTTCTTTGCCGCTCGTTAGCTTTCTTTTATCGATGTACCTCGAATGTTATTAATCAATAAATAAAGGGATATCTTGGATAAAATTATAGATGAACTTGTACGTTTTAAGGTAAAAATGTATTTTTAAATTAAATATTTCTGGAAATTATTTACCGATAACAAAATATTAGAAGATATAATAGAATACCTGTTTAAGAATGTTCTGGATGAATTGTTTGAAGACGATGTTCAGACACGCTCTGATACAATTTGTGTAAGATCGCATATAATTAAAACATCTGAATATCAATTAAAATGAATGAAAAAATTAAACAATCAATCACAACACATTAAGTAACTGAGCATTGCTGGAGACCGATTTATAAAATAATTACGGAAGCAAGTGAAGAAAATGTATGAAGACACTGCCAAGTTTATTAACATTACCGATTTATTTGTTTTGATTCAAGTTCAAAATCGAGAAACATCTTTAAATATTGCATAAAAACTTGATCGTCGAAAAGCGACACGTCAATTCAGCAAAATTTTATTACGCTACCATATTACATCGACACTGTTGCATTTTGCAAAGTTAACAGTGCAATCCCAAAGAAATTTTCCTTATATCGTGAAAAATTGTATAAGTTTATAAGTTCCATATCGATAGTGAACATTGGAAGAAATATAATAATTAGTGAATTGAAAGTGTGAGTTTTTTTTCAAAAATTGCGATAAAATGTTCGTTAGCTTATCGGGTACTTGGCTGAACTCTGATTCGGATGTTAAAAGATTAAATGTTTTGCTTGTGCTATTTTTCACGTTTTTCGGCTGGTGGGCGTTGAGATGGTGGCGGTTAAAAAAACGTTATTGGAAATACATAGCCGAAATACCCGGACCCTACGCTCTTCCTTTGGTGGGAAATTTGATACAACTGAATATCGATCATGATGGTAAGTAAAAAATTATTAAAAATATGAGCTTTTATGGATTATTTCATATCATAGTGAGTTCCTCTATTAAAAAAGTGAAACTGTTGCTATCAATCTATGAGACCAAAATTCAAAAAAAATGTTTCCGCCCGGGATCGAACCGGGGACCTTCCGCGTGTTAGGCGGATGTGATAACCACTACACCACGGAAACGAGTTGTTTCGGGCGGGCATCATAAAAAGTGACCTCGGAGAATCTTGCAACTTTAGAGTTAATCTATTAATTACAGTAACTTAAATCTTCCAACTTTTGACAAAAATTGTTTTAGCGGAAAAAATAGAATTGCATAACGAATATTCTTGAATAGAAAATGGAATATAGAGTGCTCCTTCGTACCTGATCTAGATACCTATATTTAGTCAACCAAATCTCTATTGTAATACAACCACTTATAGATTGTTGTCTTATGTACATAAATCTCCTGTCACTGTAAGCCCGATAGACCTATTAAGGTACGGATCAGGATACCTGATCAGTAATTGATTTCAAGTCCGGATAGTCTGATTTAATTTTAACTCAGGTTATGTATCAAAATTTCACTAAACATATAATGGAAAAACAGATATAGCCGCAAGAACACCTGCGTGCTGAGTATCTAAAGATAGGCTATCACTGCCTTACTGAGAAGTCCACTATGGTAATCTTGGACGAAACACCTAAGTTATCTATAGAAAGGGGCTTCTTGTGAAAGTCACCAACCAGAGTGACAATATAAAAATCATGTCCTTTAACATTAACGAAAATGTGCAGTTTGGTGATTTTCATTAATAATTGATTCGGCTTGAGACTGTTTTAAAATTTATTCGAAAAATTTTTTCTTTAAAAATTATGCATCAAATATTATTCAACTCTTTTTATAGCACTATGTTATAACAATATATCAAGATGTATAAATTAGCTTATTTCACTTCGTTGTTTTTAAATTTAATAACTACAACTTTGTCACTATGACGACACTTCGCAGATAAGCTATATTATTTTTGCATACAAATCGTATAATATTAGATTATTAGATAAATTTGTTGTTAAATGAGCGGTTATTTTTCTGCTGCTGATTCGCTTATAAAAGTGTTCATATTCCGATCAAAAAAATCTTAGGGCTGCCGTAAGTGTACGTAAGGGCCGTTTCAAAATTTTGGTAATAGCCTAATAAGGTGGGTTGCGGTGTATTACACAAGGCCCTGGATTTGCCAACCTAAATTCAGAATTTACCTGAATGTACCTGAATAGTACTTGAATAACACCCTTAAGAAGCTAAAATCAATGAAAACTCAGGTGCTTATAACGCCTGCGGCAGGCTATTATTTCTATTCCCATGTATGAACATAACCTTCATAATACATACAAAAATTAAATAATTCTAAATTTTAGAATAAAATAAGTAATAAAATTTATATTAATATAATAAAACAGTTGTAATACGTGATAAAAGATACGTAACGTGAAACAACAGTGTTATGAACGTATTTGAGACTGTCAGTTTCCCACTTATAGAACATCAGGCCCTTACTTAATGCATCGCTAAACGCCTTATAAAGGCCACAAGTTTATTTTAAGGCATCGGGTCAGGCTCTTATGTATGCCCTAACAATGATTCTGATCGGAATATTAAGTACAATTGATTTTAACGTTAAAAATATACAATAAACCATAAATGAACCAAGGACCTTCCGCGTATTAGGCGGATGTGATATACACCATGGAAACCTGTTTTATTTCAAATATTTCTGAATGATCCGATCGAGTATAAAAATATCATTAAAATTCGATCAATGCGAAAAAATTTAAAAAAAATGTTTCCGCCCGGGATCGAACCGGGGACCTTCCGCGTGTTAGGCGGATGTGATAACCACTACACCACGGAAACACTGATGATTGTACGGGATGTAAATATGGATTTCAATGTGTCGAACGATTTTTTATTAAAAAACTAGTAAAAAGTGATTTCAAAAGAAAAATCACGCTTTTAATTTTATAAAGCTTTAATAATGGAGTTTTATTCATGACATCTATGAGCCAGAAGGTATATGACGCATTCAGCAGACTGATGCTGACATCTTTCGAACGTTGTAGTAAACTTATTCTCAATCTAGTAAACTAGTAGCAATCAGTCGATAATTCAGGTATTAAATATTTAACGTATCTCAGAAATGTTGAAAATTTAATTTATTATGTAGTTGATTGATCGAATGATTTCTTTTGTAAATGAAAAATAATATAATATTCTTATTGTAAAGTATTATAAGGTATCATAAAAGTATTTATATAATTTAAAATAATAATATTTGTTATAGCATTTACTCGTTTAACCATACTTAGGTATACACGTAGTGTAAAGTAGAACAAACGCTCTACAGTACAATGTATACAGTGTATATGTACACGGTAACTGATTTTAATACATGTATAATACCAATCTTGTACTATCTTGTTGGTAAACCATGATAGAGAGAAAAGTTCTCCACAAAAGTTGTTTGTTTTTTTGGGGAGTCATATTCTGATGACACTGACCTTACCTTAACTTTCATTTTCAAGGTTATTTGAAGGTCAATTTTTTTTAAACCTCCTATTTTCCTGCTATTTTTTACCTTGGATTCTGTAAGAGCAGGAAATTCTGCGTTCAGATGTGAATCAATGTTAGAGGTCAGAGTGACAAAATCCCACGTGGATCAAAATCGCTGCTGGAAATGTTAAAATTAACATAGGAGGCCCTAATTAAGATTTTAATTGGTCACCCCGCATTCGTCTTCGATGTTAATTTTGATATTTTTGCCAGAGATTTTAGCCATTCTGACCGAATTCATCTCTTCAGTAGTTGTCAAAATGCGTCTTATCATATCACCAAAAACAACATATAGCC
Organism: Ormyrus rosae; assembly: GCA_035047165.1. NCBI lineage: Eukaryota > Metazoa > Arthropoda > Insecta > Hymenoptera > Ormyridae > Ormyrus > Ormyrus rosae. Next base: position 625,278 of record JAWWML010000032.1, on the reverse strand, counting down.
AAAACAATGTTTAATTTTTAAATATATTTTCAGAATTATACAACCACATAGTAGGCATGCGGATGATGTGGGGATGCCGAGATGGCATTAATAAAGCATGGCTCGGCAGGAAGCCTTACGTGTTCCTGAGCAAAGCATCAACTGTGGAAATGATTTTGGGTAGCAGCCGGCATGTAGATAAAAGTTGTGATTACGAATTTCTCCAGCCTTGGCTTGGTACTGGATTATTAACTAGTTCCGGTACGTAAAAAAAAGTGATAATGATCTACATTCGCAGGGGCAAAGCTTATGCGCTTCCGGTTTTCGTAATTAACAAGAAAACAGCACAGTCAAGAAAGGAGCATTTTAAATAACGAAAACTGCACCGTTAATATTTTTGAAAGAGATGAAATTTTTTTACTGCTGCCTTATACTTCTTTACGACAAAGCTATATACGGGTTTGACACGTTTTATTTTATTTGCGTTATCGTACCAGCTCATTTGCATTCCTTCCGATTGACTTGTAGGCAATTTTCTTAAACAACATTCGCCCACAATTTTGCGCCAATAATAGTATATACACTTTTCTGAAGATTGCCGAGGAAATGAATTTTGCAATGTTTTGCAGACTGTGTGCATTCTGCATTGCATGATAAGATACACGTCGCGTGAAATTTTTGATGCCCTGCTACGGATGCGTAATATTCTTTGAATTATCATATTATTTCAAGACTTTTATCTTTAACAATGCGAAGTTTACCGAGTAAACCGAGCTTACCGAGCAACCGTTTTTTGCATGCACCTTTGTCTGAACGAATTGTAAGCTTTAGATTTATTATTAATAACTATTATTATAATAATAAACATAATAATAATTAATTTTAGAAACAACAAACAATTTTAAACAATGTCAAAAATTTTACTTTTTTTAATAAACATTGTAATCTTATTACGAAACAAAATCTAAAAAAGATGATCACTTTAAAATACTTTTTTTTTCTATACATATAATATAACATTTCATAATCAGATTGGTATGCTCGGAATTTTTACCGATTAAATCGTGAAACGAGAGCTCAAAAACATCTACCTCGCGAATAATCTCTCAACCGTAAAGCTCTTAGCCTCTCCTCAAAGCGCGATTCCCGCGGCAATATTTCCAATTAGTCAGCCCCGCTTTTCGCCAGGTGGCAAATGGTACTCCCGGCGCAAGATCCTGACGCCGACCTTCCACTTCAACATCCTGGAGGACTTCGTGCAGGTGTTCGGCGAGCAGAGCGACGTCCTCGTGAGGAGGCTGAGCGGGGAGCTCGGCAGGCCCTCCTTCAACGTCTTTCCCTACGTGACCCTCTGCACCCTCGACATAATCTGCGGTAAGAGCCTCCCTCTCTCTCTCCTCTCTCTTTTAGCCCGACGATCGTTGCCAGCTCACATGTCGCTTCTCTCTCTCCTAACACACAGAGACGGCGATGGGTCGGCGTATCTCCGCGCAGAGCCACTCGGACAGCGATTACGTGCGAGCCGTGTGTGAGTAAGTTCATCATCATGCAATTCGTTATGCAGCGGAGGATATTCCGGACGGCGAGGAGCGGCCGGCTCTCTTTCCTTCTCCTCGGCTCATATGAATGCGGAGAGATGTTGGATTTTGTTTGCTTAACTCGATTTTATTTCCTCCTCGAGAGACCGCTCTTTTGTGTCGTTCTTGCGTTTAACGTTCGGCTCTTTCCTTATAATCGGAACGAAGAGGGAAGCGTTTATTTCTCGTTTCAGAGCTGATTTTTAAATTAATGATTTTCGGCTCTATAAAAGTTTTGCTAAGGCTAAGTCTAATCTCGCGATGACCGCTAACCGCGAAATTTATCTCCATAATAACAAAGTGAATCAGACTTGTGTCATTTCTAATTTAAGTAATTTGGGGGGAAGCAAAACTAATCTTAGGCAGCTGTTAAGTAATTTTTATATACGGAGAAATGACTAAAGAATATTTTTAATTTATATATTTTGACTTTTGAAAAATATATGAATGTATCAGAATTAATTAATTAGGCTTGTCGAGTTTTAATAGACCAGAAAACTACTTCAATTCTCGGTATTTACTTAGGAGAAAGTTAACGAGATAAATGAAATGAATAAAAAAAATCCGTGGAATGACAAAGTCATCCTCGTGTGATTACTTATCTAAATTTTACGAAAAAATTATTTTCTAATGAGAAATTCTTTCATTTTATTGAGTATCTCCAAAATGTTTCTTTATTTTATTTTATTTCTCGCTATATTATTCTTTTAAAATACGTTATAATTGTAAAACAGTAAAGTCATATATGATTAAGTTCTTACTGTTCTTAATAGTATAGGCAGCATCATACAAACGAGACAATCAAGTTTATTTTATCACTCGAATTTTCTCTTTCGATTTTCTCCGCTTTACAAGAAACATCAGCAGTGCATTAAAATTTTGCACGATTTTTCTAACAAGGTAATCGCAAAACATTAAAATAATCTTAATTTAGACGTTATACCCAGAGTATATTTTTTACTTCGTAAAATGCAGGTGATAAAAGAAAGACGAAAAGAAATTTTAGAAAGTTTTCAAGAGATAAACGGCAATGAAGGTAAAAAGCTTCATCACTTTATCCGTTTCCAAAAATATTACTTTTTTTTATTAAATTAATTCATTTTTCCGAAAAGAAACTAAAAAAAGATTAGCCTTTTTGGACTTATTAATCAAAGCCTCTGAAAATGGAGCAGCTCTGTCAGATAATGACATCAGAGAGGAAGTAGACACATTTATGTTTAGGGTAAGTTTGTATTATAACAGTACTTTTTGAATTTTTTAAAACTATTATCATGAATTTATTAATTTATTTAAAAAATTCACGTATAGATTTTTCGCATTCAAATAAATAAAAATTTTAAAATAGTTCGTAATTTTAAGTATATTTATACTTATATAATCAAAATTATATAATTATGTATAAATAGGGTCATGATACAACGGCATCTGCGGTTTGTTGGACATTATATCTGCTGGGATGCCATCCGGAAATTCAGGTATTTCATACATTAACATATACATACAAGAATGACAAAGTTATTATTCTAGTAAAAACCGACTTTGCAGAAAAAAGTAGTCGATGAGCTGGAGATAATTTTTTCCAGCGGTGACTACGACAGACGACCTACTTTACAAGACTTGAAGAGCATGAAATACTTAGATAAATGCATTAAAGAAGCTCTTCGACTTTACCCAAGCGTACCGATTTTAGGCAGAAAAATTTCTGAAGATCTCAAAATTGGTAAATGATAAATGTAATGAATTTTTAGTTGAATTAAATACTAACGGCAAATGAAATTTTACAAGGAAAGTACACAGTGCCTAAAGGGACTACGGCTTTAATCGTAGTTCCAGTATTACACCGCGATCCAGCAGTTTTTAAAAATCCAGAGCTATTCGATCCAGAAAGATTTTCGTCCGAAAACTTATCAGGCCGTCATTCTTATGCATACATTCCATTTAGCGCTGGTCCAAGAAATTGCATAGGTATTTTGAAGATTTTATTAAATATTTTTTGAGGACTTAATATTTAACTTGAAAGAATAGTCGATCGTGCGAATGAAATTTTTTTTTTTTTTCATAGGTCAAAAGTTTGCGGTTTTAGAAGAGAAAGCTCTGATATCTGGAGTATTGAGGAAGTATGCGGTCGAAGCTGCTGAGCGACGGGAAAATATTCGAATTTCTGCTGAACTAGTAATGCGGGCAAAAGACGGTCTTCATATAAGAATCCATCCACGATCACATTAATGCGTGGTGATTTTTTGTCATTCTTAAATTAGAAGAAAATTCAGTATTTGCCAATTTAATTATTGTTAAGATTTTAATAGTGTCTTTGTAAATATTTACATTTTTTATTGTATTTTATTTGTACTCTGATACACTACAATTTCATTGTGTAGCAATTCAGAAAAATAATTAAAATTATTATAAGTTTGAAAATATTTATATATTATTATTAATTCCAATATTTTGATATGATAATAATTGTAATTGTAAGTAATTGTAACATAAATACAAACAATTCTTTTATCATAAGCCCATTAAATTCACAATCACAATATTGTTAAAAAAATATTGAAAATTATTATTTTCTATAGAGTTAACATTATTATTGGGTTTCATACTTACTATTCTTCAGCAACAGTAAATAAATAAATAATTTTATAATATGCAATTAAAAAATGCAAGACATTGGTCACATCAGTTATATATACTTAAAAACTTACAATTTTTAGTTATCCATTGAGAAGATGAATTTTGATACTGGTCCGTTAAAATATTGAAATAAATAAGTATATTGTATTAAATAAACACATTTTACATAAACAAGAAGAAATGATTCTATATTTGCTCACCAAATCTCTCGATACTGAAAATGAATATAAATACTCAATTTTACCAGTACTTTCATTCTCGATTTCTTAAATTTTAATTGCTCATCAGAATCAAAACTAAAGCAATTTTAGCACTAGCTACTGCTAAATGTATTAGCGAAATGTGACACATTATCTCATGTAAGTGAGAAATCAACCTGCAAAATGAAAAGCGATATAAAACAAGCTTTATGAAAGAGCAATAAATTTCATTAAAAATTAATTATTTTTAAATTATTTTTTTATGAAAACTGAAATGTTTGTAAATTTACTAAGTAATTACCGCAGTGATAAATGTTTTGCACTTTGTTCAACGGTAATTCTCGAACTTCTTTAATCGCGACAGTGTTCAAAGCCAATAATGAAAACGATTCAGGAAAATATATCAAAATTCTAAGAGCCTAAACGCTTATACGTTTAAAACATTCGAATCGACGAACTATCATCAATTCAAACTTGGTACTCGATAGCCTGCTCCAACAGAAACTGCGAATCACCAGCTGCACAATCACCCGATTTTCACAAAGTAAAACCACGTGACCACCTGTTTCGACGTATCCACGAGGCTATGTAGCGCTCCTCAGCGCGAGACTGCCAGCTCACGCACAGCACACAACAATAGCCGCTACCAGCGTCCAATCCCTTGACGGCAGCGTTTGGAAGCGACGCATAAAAGAAAGAGGACTATCAGCGGCCTCAGTTACGCTTACGTCGTCCGTGTGCTTGCAGTGAATCGCGAAACCCTGTTACTTTTTACTCAACCGACTTCTATTTTTTACTCAACGAGAAGAAGCTTAGGTTCGTCGCCTGTACGAGAATCTCACGAAAAACCCAAGGAGAGACGCTGGAAATTGTCGAGGGCCTAGCCTTCGAAATCGAGCGAACGTTCGCTCAGTCGTCAACATGAAGTTTATAATCGCGCTGTGTGCGATCCTGGCTGGTGAGTGTTTTATCGTTTTTGCGTCGGTACAAAAATGTATATACATACGAGCTGGAGTCGATACGTCGCTGAATTGCCCCGGGCAAGTAGAGATAAGATCCGAGCGCTATAACTTTTCTTTGTGTTTGGGGAGGTATTAATGTTTTCTTTCTCCGTGCCTTGTTGCCGTCTGGCCTTTTGACACTTTTTTTGTGTATTTCTGGCTGGCTTCCCAGAAAACGCACTTATTTTTTTTTACCATTATCCAATCGCAACAAGTCACGTTCTGCTACGTGTAGTATTTAATTATCCGGGCTCCTCTTTGTTTTTCTTTTTACTTATTCGTATTTTCGATGATGACGAAAGGGAAAAATTCATGGATTCGAATAAGTGCTCCTAATAATGAGGCGGAATTGCAAATGCCAAAGTAACCTGCCGCGGTAAAAGAATTTGACAGAAGGTTCGAGTTTTCCGCAAGTGAAAGGCTAGTATTCGCTAGAATGCAAATTGTCAACGTTAAAAATATATGTGTATAAATACACGCATGGTAGTTTTTTTAGGTACATGCAAGATTGAGTACTTTGAACGTTCAAGGTTATTGAGTGTTTATATTATCGTCGCGTAAAAACATTCGTTTATCGTTGGTGTGATTTTCTATTCATGATGTGAAGAGGATATTACTCCCGGAACGACTGAAGTTCTGAATTTTAAAATATTCGCCGATTTCTGACGAAATATCGAGTATCCTTTTCGTTCGACGAATTTATCTGTTTTCGTTGATTACCGAATTTAAATCGAAGGCTCGGAAAAGATGCGGGTTCTTTGTGCTTGTAGTTTCTCTTTTTTTTACGTAGATGATGTTGAAAGTAACAAGTTTGCGATGGCAACTCTTTATTAGCAATTAGTCATGAACTGCAGACGGTGCAGACGGGGTCGGTACGTTAGTAACAATAATCGAATGACTCAGGCTCACACTTTTAATAATCAGATGATATTCCTTCCTGTTAGTTCAAAGCATATCAGACTTTATCAAATTTATAAGTGCTCTGGTTGCAGGATGTTATTGTTTTATTAAACTGAAATTTAACTCTGATAAAAAGACCTGATGTCTGCAGAAATTGCTTTATTCCAATGAACTTTTGCATTCAACTCATTGGAATACGAAAAAGGAAATAGTGTGTCACAGACGAACAATGACTATATTTATCTATTTTGCTTAATCATGTTACTAATTCTATCCCAATTACTTGTTTTGTCAACATTAAATTTTTAATTAAAGAACAAAATGAGAATAAACCTTTTAATAACTTTTAAATTTGAATTACAATAATTTTAAAAGATAATTACTATTATCAGTATCTTGTATAAAATTCAATTTACTAATTGAAAAATAATGCACAAATTTTTTTTTATTACAACTTAAACTTGACAAATAAAGTATAATTTACTTTAATAGAAATTAAAAATATAAAAATAACTTAAATTCTTTGTTATTCAGTTAAAAATTGTAGTAATATAATATAATTATAAAATATTTTTTTATTAAATTATTTTATTATTATTATTAGTAACAACAGCCAGGGTAGTAGTTAATATTGAAAGTCGAGAGACTCCGCATTTGTTGGGTGCAAAAGCATGTACTTGGGGACCATCTTATTGGTGTCAAAATATAACGTAAGAATAATTTTCAAATTTTTTATACAAAAAATAATTTCAATTTAATATATTCAAAAGAAATGTTTTACTTTACATAGAACTGCAGCAGGATGCAATGCAACAAGACATTGCATTCCCAAAGTCTGGGAAAAAATGCAAGTTCCAGAAGATCGTGACAGTGTTTGTACAGTTTGCAAAGATATGGTACAACAAGCACGTGATCAGTTGGAAAGCAATCAAACTCAAGAAGATCTGAAAGCTGTATTTGAAGGAAGCTGTGCCTTAATTGTCATTAAACCAATTGTGAAGGAATGTGATAAATTAGTAGACGAATTCATTCCTGAATTAGTAGAAACACTAGCTTCACAAATGAATCCTTCAGTGGTTTGTTCAGTAGCTGGACTTTGCAATTCTGCACACATTGATAAGCTTCTGGAAGAATATGCACACCAATCACAAATAAAGGTAAGAGATTCATAATAAAGTCATAATAAAGATTAATATTGATGAGAAAGTAAATTTTATTGTAAATATATTCAATTAAAAACTATTACGTAAAAGATGTTGATTTCTTACGACACATAACCTCTTAACATCTTGTTTAATTGTTATCACTTAAATTGAAGATAAATAAAAGACAAATTTCTTTTTAATGCATGTATTAGCATCAATTTGTTAACCATGAAATATTCTTTTTATACTATTCATGTTATTTTCTAAAATAAGTTTATTTTTGATGCTGTAAATTATAAATACATTTTTATCCTTTTTATTTAGAAATTACAAGCTCCACCGTCTTTGGACAAAGATGAATATGCTCCTGATGAATGCTCAAAATGTTACACAATTGCCCATCATATGGAACATAAATTTGATTTGTCATCACGTGATAAAGTTCTTGAACAGCTTCTTCATATTTGCGGACAATTTAGTTCTTTTTCAGATGCCTGCTCATCTATAATTTTGACTCATTTTGATGTCATTTACTCTCAAATTAAAAACAACTTCAATGCAAAGAATGTTTGCCATCTGTCTGGACAATGCAGTAGTAAATTCCATGTTCATGAAGATGAAAATGACAAGGTAAAATGAAGTTTCAAAAGAAAAATTTTATTATTAATTTTAATTATTTATCAGATTAGAGTTTATTGAAAATTAATTCTTGATATCTTTAGGTCCCAAAAGTTGAAATCCGACCTTTGTCCAGCATCGGTATGGTTGAAATTGGTGACGATTTACCATGCAAACTTTGCGAACAACTTGTTTCTCACTTAAGAGATCTACTAGTTGCTAATACAACAGAAATTGAATTCCAACAAGTTCTAGAAGGACTTTGCAAGCAAACAAAATCATTTGCTACTGAATGCAAGGCTATTGTTGATGAATATTACCCAGAAATTTATTCTTACCTTACCAAAGGCTTAAACGGTAACGTCATTTGCCAAATGGGTGGAATATGCCCAGCTCCTGGACATATGGTAAGATAAATTATAAACAATTTAGTAATTTAAAGTTGATTATTTGATGTTAAGTAAATAGTCGGTTTTATGATTAGTCTGGTCCAATTTGGCCATTGCTTCCTGAAGAACATGCTCAAAAAGCAGTGAGAATAATGAAAGAAAAGGATTCAGAACAAAAGGATTCAGCTCTTGAAGCGAGTGAAATGCAATTGCCCTTAGAAAGATTAACAATGCCTTTAGTCGGTTTGACACTGACTGATGACAAATATTGTTCTAGCTGTGAGTTTGTAATCAATTACATTAAAGAAAATGTCAAAAATCTTAAAGACAGAGTAAGTAGTATTGAAATAAATTTTATATATAGAGCCAAGTCAAAGTACTATTATTTTTAGATGAAACGTTATATTTTTTTAACTTTTCAGAATGAAGTAAGACTTGTACTTGATGAAGTAAGAAGTGTTCTACCTGGCATTAAAAGTGATTCAACTGAAGAAAATTTTGTAAGCAAATATGAAGAAGCAATTGCAGAATTGATTCGGGAAGAAAAAAGTCTATCAGAGGTAAATATGAGTATTCGATTTCCATGTCGAATTATTATTATTTTGATTGCGAAATGTTTTATTAAAAATATTATGTTGTATTTTGACCATGTATTTCATCTTTGCTTGTATTAGATCTGTTCACTAGTTGCTGTGTGCCCGTCAAAGCAGCAAATGGAAGCGTGGGCTCAAATTCCCTCAGAATTCGTCCAGAAAAAGGCAGTTGAAGATAAACCTAATTGCGCTCTTTGTTTATTTGCTGTGAATAAATTATACGACATTGTCAAAGATGACAAAACTGAGGTGATTTTTCATAAAAGCCATCATTGTTTTTGATTGAAATAAACACTTAACAGTATATTTGTTTTTTTAGGCTAGCATCGAAGCTGCTTTGGATAAACTGTGTAACCAATTACCAAACAGTTTAAATAATCAATGCATTGATTTAGTGAAAATTTACAGCAAAGAGCTTGTAGAATTACTGCTCAGTGACATGACCCCACAGGAAGTTTGCGCTTATCTGAAACTTTGTGATTCATCAAAAAACGTTAATACAAAGCCTAGATTAGCTCTCGGAGAGAAAATTGTTGCTGTTCCAAAGGATGATGTGGAAGGTAGACAAGCTTGTGCATTATGCGAGTACGTGCTTCACTACATTCAACAAGCAATTACTAATCCAAAAGCTGAGGTAACCAAATTTTGTTTAAGAAATAATCTTTCACGCCGTCGGGTTTTATATTAGTAAAACTTGAGCACTTTCTGGGGTTCTAGGACGTTTTGTCGAAAACCATTTGATCGACGGATTTTTTGTCGAAGAACTTTTGTCGAAAGAACATTTGGTCGAAAACCTTTTGATCGAAAACCTTTTTGTCGAATGGACATTTGATCGAAAAATTTACATATATATATTTTCCACAAAACATCCATTCGACAAAAAGGTTTTCGACCAAACGTCCTGATCATACGTCCTTTCTACAAAAAGGTTTTCGACCAAACGTCCGTCGACCAAAATTCCTTCGAACAAACGGTTTCGACAAAACGTCCTAGAACCCACTTTCTGGTTTTTGGAAGGCCACTAGGTTTTTGTATAAATAAGAACACAATTTCTTTATTATTTTACAATTTTTCTATTATTATCCTTGCAACGTTTCGTTGGCTTCGTTCGGCAACCTCTTTAGGCAGAAATTAAAATTCAGAAGGTAAAATTCTCCTTCATTTCTCGATGTTTTTCTTAGATAATAGACAGACCAACAAAGAAGTTGGCGAACTAATCCAACAAAACTTTGCAAGGATAATACACAATTTTAGTTAGAAAAATTGTGTTATTATTTAAACTAAAACCTAGTGGCCCTTTAAGAACCAGAAAATAACCAAGTTTTACTAATAATATTTTATGCCTTGCTTTAAAGTACAAATAAAAAGAAAATTGTAAATAACCAAATTTTTATTCTAGGATGAAGTGAAAAAAGTCATTGACAAGGTTTGCAATAAATTACCAACATCTATTCAAAATGAATGCAATCAATTTGTAGATACGTATGGAGATGCGTTAGTCGCAATTATTGCTCAAGAAATTGATCCTGCAGAGGTAACAAAATCTTTTTTAAATATTTTCAAATAGTTTCAAATCTATTTTAATCTATCGAGAATAATTAAATTAAATCTCGTGTTATAAATACAGGTGTGCCCAATGATTCATATTTGTCCATCTTCTCAATTACTTGAAGTGTGGAAACACCTGCCTGAAGAGCATGTAATTAAAACTAAAGTTGAGGACAAACCTAATTGCCCTCTTTGCCTCTTTGGAGTTACGCAATTATATAACGTTATTAAAGATAATAAAACTGAGGTAATGAAATTGCTTATTTAAAATTTTTAATAATAATAATTGTTTACTTGTAAATATTTATAATTTAATTATGAAACAGGCATCTATTCAAGCTGCCTTGGATAAATTGTGTGTGCACCTCCCCAAGAGTTTAGTTGACCAGTGTGAATCTATGGTAAAAGTCTACAGCAAACAAATTATTGAAATGGTTCTTGCTGACTTAACACCGCAAGAAGTTTGTGTGTACTTAAAATTATGTGATCCATCTAAAAATGTTGAACCCTCTATTTCTATCTTCCCATTGGACAAAGACGGCGAAATAAGTAAGTCACTAAAAAATTTAAATCATTATTTACCTTTAATGATAAAAATATTTTCTTAATTTTTTTATTTAATCCCACGTATTCCATATTTAAAAAAAAAACAGTTTTTGAATCTAAAAAGTATGATGGTCTGAATTTTTGGTTTTCAAAATAGTTTTCAAAATGATTGGCGAAATTGAATAATATAGTTCAAAAATTATATTCATTATGGAATACTAGAATGTACAGAAATACCTAATTTATTTATAAAATTATTTGTTACAAAAAATTTTGATAAATTTTGAGAACTGATTCAGATTGCACTAAAAACTATAGAATTTATCCCGTCGCGATTTGATAAGTTGTAAGGTACATGAAAGTTGCCGTTAAAGGGGTGTCGAAGCACCTCGAAAGCTGACGTTGTGACCGTCAGAGACACTCGCGCAAGCCTATGCATTCGAGCGTATTTTGACGCGTACAATGACGTCAGCTCAGTCGGTATTCGACACCCCCCTAAGGAGATGGCAAAGATAGCATTTACCGACCAAGCACTGGTGCAAAGAACATTGTTTATAAAAAAATAAATCGTGAATAATTAGCTAAAAACAAGTATGTATTCTCTAGCTTTTATCATTATTGAAGTCTGTACGAAATTTCAAAGTGATACATTAAGAAATATGGGAATGAAAGTGTTACAAAGAATTTGAAATGATATCCTAAATATTGTGAATCGGAGAGAATCTTTGTAACATTCTCATTTCAACATTACTTAATGTATCTCTTTGAAATTTTGTACAGACTTTAATAATGATAAAAGTTAGGGAATCCATACTTTTTTTTAGCTAATTTTCACTATTTATTTTTTTATAAACAATATTCTCCGCACTAGCGCTCGATTGGTAAATGTTATCTTTGCCATCACAAAAAAATAGCTAATTTATTGATAAAGAACAATATTGAAAATTATTTCCATTGACTTTATAATCAAATCTAGCAAAAATTGAGTAGATTTTTTAGGTTTTTTTTCAGTAAGAACATATTTTATTGATAGGACATAAAAAAATATTGAAAAAATATTTTTATTTTATAAATATTTATAGATCTTATAAAAGCATTTTATTAATAAATAAATTCTACGAAATATAATAAAAAAATATTAAATTTATTAGATATTAGATTAAAATATTTTAATGATTTTATTATTCCCATCTAATATTTTTATTTTTAAACTGTCTTTAAATAGCTTAATTTTTTCCTTTAAAATTACTTTTATAAACTAAAATCGGGCTTTTGTTTTAGTATCGAACGAAATTCCGAATTCGAACTACCCCGTATATACGATAGACTCAGCTGAAAAAGTCGAAGAAGATGTAGAATGTCTGATCTGCGAAACTGTCATGAAATACATTGAAAAGTTTATGGATTCGCGCAAATCCAAAGATGAAATCGAACACATGATCCATGGAATCTGCAATATCCTTCCACAGCACATGTCAGAAAAGTGTAACAATTTTGTTAACGAATACGCAGAAATTGTTATTGAACTTCTAACTCAAGAAGTTAGTCCAAAAGAAATATGTAAAATAGTCGATCTTTGCAAGTCTGACTCTACACAATTAAGAGGTATTTCTGAACCAGATAATTCTGAGTTAAGGCGTATGGCCCGCATGCAATCTCCTTCTGTAATAATGATATAAATTTTATTGGAAATGTGATATTTTACTCGAATGCTTTTAATATTAAGTTAAGGCTTTTATTTAATAAAATATTTTTCCATGAAGGTGTTTTTTATTTTAAGCAGTTTTAACAACCTTGCACTCTTAGGTACTTTGGAAAGGTGGAAATATTAATTTGGAATGCTGCATCTGCATGGTAGAAAAGAGGGGTTAAAAGTTTAAAAGATTAAAAGTTTCTGTATTTTTAGAGTCTGTTGCAGAATGTGCTTTATGTCAAGCTGTTATTAGCACTGTAGAAAATCTTTTAGATGATCCAGAAACTGATGAAAACATTGAAGAATTAATAACTAAAGTTTGCAAGTATCTTCCTGCCAGTGAGCAAGGCAAAGTTAGTAGCTTATTAATTGATAAATCGCGGAGTTAATAAAGCCAAATTTTTTTGTAATGACAATACTTATAATTTTAGTGCACAATGTTAATGGAAATTTATGAGCAAAGTATTATTAACATAATTAGAGCGCATGGTGATACCAGAAAAATTTGTAGCAAACTATCGCTTTGTTCTTCCAATGATTTTGCAGTAATGGTTCTTAAAAATGGAAGAATTAAGCGACAAGTAGATGATAAAAATCTCGGTACAAAACCATGCACTTGGGGGATTTCTTATTGGTGTGTAGATGACAAAACTGCTGAAGAGTGCAAGGTAAAAAGATTGCGTGAAAAAACTAACATTATTATTTTTATTTTTCCACAATCATTCTTTTTTTTTTTTTTAACATTTAATTTTTCTGTTAAAGGCTACTGAATTATGCAAAAAGAAAGGTCGCCTTCCAGATTCAACATCAACTACAGCTAAAACTACTTCAAACCAAGATTCATCTGAAGCTGAGCAAGCAATATCCAAAGATGCCCAGTCGTCATCTAAATGAAAACGAGAACAAGAACAAACCTGAACAAAAATGTTTTATATACTCACGGTACCATTGAATACGCTGTATATTTGAAACATAGATACAATTTTTATCTATGTATTTTACTTTTTATCGAATTTTTTATTAATAATAAATTTTACACAATATCGTGAAGTTTTTCCATGACGTGCTTATAATTTAGACGTTTTAACGTATGAGCAATGATTTTATTAATTATGATTAAGATTATAAAATATAAAATTAAAAAAAATTCTGGTTGTAAAGTAAAGTTTCATGATTCTACTAAAGGAAAACTGTGAGATGAAATGGCTAGCTTTGTGAGTAAAAAGTAAGGATTGATTATACGAATGTTTTAAATTTTGTGTTTTAATGAGCGTGTTAGATACAATCGCTTATGTATTAATGAATGAATAAAACGTTTTTAAGAATTTAAGCGTTAAAGTTGCCATATCGTGACAAAATGGCCATATATATTCTTTTGATAGTATAGATTTACGTCTAAGCATAATTACTACGGTATAATTACATGCGCATTCTTTCAATCCTTACTTTTTTTTAATAAAAAAAAATGGTAATTAATGCATAACAAACAAACGGACAAATTCAAAATGATATTATTTATAATCTGTTTTCTATTTGTGCCTTTATTTGTTTAAAAAGCTTTACATTTCTCTGTTTAGAAAAAGAGGAAATCCAAGAATAATATGTTATCTTGGTGTTAGTGGTAGTATATATCGAAAAATAATGTTTTATCTTGTATTTTTTTTTTAATAAATATACTGCATATAATTTCAATTTTGATATGAGCTCATCATGATTGCCTTATTTATAAGTTAACTGTGATAATGATGTCTGAATAAAATAAAATGATTGGAGCAGCGTTTCATTTTTTAAGAAAAATAAAGCTTATCAATAGAGTAGATCTTTTGCTTTTATTATTTTCAATCCATTTGAGATTTCCCTTCCTCATTTCTAACACCTTTTTTCTTAATTTAAAAATTGGTATAAAATCAAGTTAAAAAAAAATATTGAGATTCTAAATTATAAAAACGTTTTATTTTATCTAAGTGCATACGCGTTACAAATTAAAAATTAGAATAAAACAACATTGCAAATTCTCTTTATTTAAAAAATTTATGTGGCGCCACTTCCTCCAACAAGGTCGCACTGGAACGCGATCACGTGACCAATTGTCAGCAGAGGAGGTTCGGCTGTGTGTGTTTTCCTTACAAGCACCGAATCCCAAGAGCAAAAAGGAAAAGTGTTCGAGGGGGAGAAGTGACGAAAATTCGGCGTTTTCTTCGTACGCGTGTCACTTTTGGACCATGTCAGTGTTCGGGCTTGGCGAAGACAATGTCTTATTGTTGCGGCTACATTGAAAACAAGGAAAGTTCTTCTTACTAACGAAGCTTTGTCATGTGGAAGTGTCACAAATGCGGGAAGCCCGTTTATTTTGGTGTGTAAATTATTAATTGCTATTTTTTAACAATATTTTTCGACGATAGAATCTGTTTTTCGTAAATATAAGTTCATTCAAAACTTTTAACTAATTTCTTTTTGAGAAAATCACTTTAGAAATATTTTGTTGCCTTGTAAACAATGGAGTTATTTTTAGCTCTATTAAAATTAAATTGTTGAATTAATTTAACAGCGGAGCGGAAGCAGTCACTGGGATATGATTGGCATCCTGAGTGTTTAAGATGTGAGGAGTGTGGAAAGCGTTTAAATCCTGGGCAGCATGCCGAGGTTAGCCTTTTAAACCTGAAAACTTAAATATTGAATATCTTTTAAAAGATTTTATTGAAAAATTTGCATAATTTTTAGCATAAAGGTGTCCCATACTGCCACGTGCCATGTTATGGAGCTCTTTTTGGCCCTCAACTTTTTGGCCATGGGACAAGAGTTGAGTCTCACACAAGTTTTGGTAAAAAGGAATCTCGCTCTTCTTTACCTAGGTAAGATATATTATGTACATTTATTATTGCTTATCAATTTCCACAGAATCATTGATTTTTAGAAGCTTAAATAGCATTAAAATTTAAATATTTTGAATTAAAAATTATTATTTGATATTTATTTATAGTAAAGTTTATGTATTAGTTTATATTTTTAAATTATTATTTTTAGATCGCATTTAGAATCAAAATTGAAGGTTTTCAACCAGTATTATGAAGGAAAAAGTGGTGGCATTAGAAGTCGAGAAGTTTGTATTAATAAATAAACTTTAAACATTTATTTAATAGTCTACAGTAAAGTAAAAAAATTATTTTTGTTTAATTCAGGTAAATGGAAGATTAATTTTGGAAGGTGCTTTAAGAATATACTGGGGTGTAAGGGGTGTTATACATTTAAAAGAAGATGACGATCAAAGAACTGTGGTTACAGCTCGGCATAGAAATTCTTGCAGAAGAAGCTATGTTGATAAAGTGGAAAATGAAGAAATTAAAAATGAAGAATCAAAAGATACATCTCCTGCAGATAGTCAATTAGAAATTGAATCAAATTCAGTTCCAGCATCTCCTGATCATATCAAAAGCCTTACATTGCCAATGAAACTTGATGTGAAAAAAATGGAGTGGGATGAATTGGATGAATTATTGCAGGTTGAACATAAAGTAGAGGATGGAGAAAAGGTTTATCAGACAATGCCTAAAAGCCTTCCATCAGAAAATTTACATTCCGGGAATGAACAAACTCCAACTGCTTCAACTGCACAATTAAATGCAGATGCTTCAGAACCAAATAGTCCTAGCACAGATACTAGTAACAGTAAAATCAAAGACAGTAGTGTCAATAGTACACCTACTCATAGTATAAGCAGTTCATCTAACACAGACACTCCAAATTATCAAGGAACTCCAAATAAAAATGGTGCTTTACGTAGAGTTGAATATTTTGATAGTTTAGATAAAAATGCAACTAGTACTCAATCCATAAGCGATGAAGATAGTTGGGTAGAGAAAGGCTTGAATCGTTCCATGTCAGGACCTGATTGCTTACAAAGGCACAGGACTGACAGTGATACAGATTCTGTGAACTCTTTGCATTTTCGTGAAGACGACAATATGACAATGTCAACAGACAGTGGTTTAGAGGTAATTTTATAATATCAAAATACGTTTATGTAAAATAAAATGTTAAATTCATTTCGATTGGATTGGATTGATAATGTTTGTAATTTACAGTTGGATGGTGTAGTTTTGCGCCGCAAACAGGGTTCAACTGCAATAAGAAGGCGACCAGGGGCAAGGCGTCAGTCGCGCAATAGACTTAGAAGACGTTGTTCAATTAATGGGCATTTCTATAATCGTGAAACCAGTTTTTTTACACCCCCACATGGTTCACAGATGTCTGTTTGGGTGACCAGTCTTGTAAGCACGCAGGAAGTGATTAATCTCATGCTTGACAAATACAAAGTTGATGCAAAGCCTGATAATTTTGCTCTTTTTGTTGTTCGAGATAATGGAGGTAAAAATTTATTTTAAATGGATCTTTTTATAAGTTTATGTTTAATAGAAAAGAATGTATTATTATCTATTATGAATAGAGCAACGGAGATTAAGAGAGGATGAGTATCCGTTAGAAGTTCGAGTTGTTTTGGGACCTCATGAAAATATTGCTCGGCTATTTTTGGTTGACAAACTTTCAACGCCAGAAATCAGTTCTGATGTAGCTCAGTTTCTTAATTTGTCTTTGGCTGAGTGTCACAATATATTGCAACGTTATCACTTTGAAGAGGAGAGACAGATACTTATGTTAAAAGAAAAGTAAGGGAAAAAAATATAATACGTAAATTTAAAAAAAATAACAATTGCTTTATTAATCACTTACCATTTTTTAGGTATAAAGAAATGCGTCGAAGAATCAAGCAGCGGATGGAAGATCTAAAAGTTCGTTTATGAAAAATAGGCAGCTAATTTTTTTTATTGAGTGTCAATATTTATTTGTATTCACTCTTCTATATAAAACACTCGATCTGTGTAATTAACACTTATTTCTTGATTGATTCTTTAATTAATTGTGTCTCAAACCATATCTTTAGCCAATATTAGTTTGGTTTACTCACATCTGAAGATCAATCAAGTTATGAGAGAGTTATATCTTTTCATAAAAGTTTTTTTACTTTATTGTATTTCATATAACATTTTGTAGAATTTTAATGCTTTTAGTGGTAGCGGGCTACTGCCACGTTTTGCATTGAAGACTTTAATTAAGCAAGACTGACATCAAAATGTTTTACTTTTATTTCTGATCTGTTTATGATTGACAAATAATTTTTTATCCTTTTGATGCGATTCAGCTTATATGTAATCATGTATTTGTAACCGGGAACTTATTACCGATACTAAACTTTTTTAAGAACTTTGAATTTTATTAAAATTACTTGTCATTGGTGCTAAACTAAACTAATTCAAATTTCATATCATTTTTATAACTTTCTAAACTTAGTTTAATCAGGAAACTATAAACAATCACATTGGTGTTCGATTATTATATCTATATTAATAAGATGTTTCAATGTTGCAATAATTATTATAACTTAAAGTAACGTAAATTTTCATAAATGTGTTGTACTAATTTTTTACTTATATTAAAGATTATAAATTGCTATTTACCAGTGAATTAAAAAATCGTTTTAAACGCTATTTATGAACCGTGTTTCGGTTTTAGTTTCCAGTCTTTATAATTCATAAGAAAAAATTGTCAGTCTAACCAGAATCGAAATCTAAACGTTTGAAATACTCCGTACCATGACGAAAATAATGATATTGACTTAAAGTACTATTTACGATTATAGCGAATAAAATAATTTTCGACAAAGAAAAACAAATATGAAACCGAATTGTGCAACTTAGAGATTTATACAAATCAATTTATATTCGAGAGAATAATAAAGTAACGTCGTTGCTTAAATTTGTTCTGTACTACATTCTTACCTTTTTCCTTTTACAATTATTCACCAATAATAAGAATATACATAAGAATAATATTATAGGATTCTTGGGATTGGGTGTGTAAATAAGAAAACATATCTTACAGATTGGACAGAATGCATTTATTTATTTATTTTGTAAGGACTAAGTAGAGTAAAGATCAATGCAATGTTATGAGGAGTATGAGTAGTAATCTTCATACGAGTTGCTAGGAACGAGTATGTATACTCACAACACCGAGGAGCTCAGCTGCTCTTTTTTTATTTTATTAATTTTTTTTGTTTCTTTACCTTTTATTATTTTTTTTATTTTTATTCCACGACATTGATATATTTTAAATGGTACAAGACAAGTAATAACAGCGCCGACGCGTTGCGCGCCACCGAACGTCGTTATTAGCTGCATTTTTTTCTTTATTTCTCTTTCTTTTTTTAGGCATTGGCTTCGCTGAACATCGACGAAAGCTGAAGTCAAAGTCTGGAAGCGACGCTGCGGATTTTTACGCATTACGAAGGATTTGAATTTTTTTTTTTCGAGATTTTTTTTTGACGATAAATAGGGATTCTACTACTGGATTAATGGCACATTGTATATATAGGTATATACTTTTGGAATGGAAGAATAGCTCGAAAAACTTTTTTGGGTTAGCCATATAATAAGATAGTATAAAGTTGAAAACACTTATTCGTCGCGATTCCAGTCGACTTTTGTCTTCAGATTTGATCGACCAAGAGATTAAGAACATCTATTCAAGCGCTTTCGATGGCTTCAGTTTTTCCCGAACCTCTGAAATTCAATTTATTCTTATATTTTAAACTTCGTTTTTTTTTATTACAGCTATAAATACTTTTGGACAACCATCAAAAACGCCCTTAAAAAATGACGCACTGACACCGGATGCGTCATTTTTTTCCTCTTTTGCGCGCAAATCTAACTTGTTGGCTGGCTCGGTTGGCGATTTGACGAATCGATCCTGCACACAACTCAAAGTAAAACCGAAAAATAACAGCGCTTATTAGTACGTATCAAAGGGACTCTCCTTATCTCTCTCTTAGTTTGTTAATTTTTTTTTTCTGTTTTTTTTTTACAAGAAAGCACCAATCACACGCTTTTAATTGCACGCGTCCACGACAATTCGGACAGATATCCATTATTGCTCTTATTATTTATCTACATAAATCGTTCGGTGAACTCAGTAAAAATCACCCGCGCGTTTACAAAAAACGAACGCAAAAATCGGTAACAACAATAACAACAAGATTATATATGCAACAACGACTGAATAAAAAAAGAAACAGTGGTCAATTCGCCATCCGCTTCTCTCTCTCTCTCTCTCTCTCTCTCTCTCTCTCGTCATCTCCCACCGCTCAATCGAAGGTATATAATATTATGTATATACGTGTAACGCATAATTACATTATTACATCGGGGGGGTTAAAGGAAAAAATATACAGATTATCGGCGACGCCGCCGCGAGCTCGCGGTTTATCACAATCTGACGCGGCTCAGCGCCTTACAAAAAATACGGTACTCACTCGCGGCGGCATCTTCGCGCGCGCGCAGCTGACACAAGAACCCAAATATTCGCATGCGCGCCTCTCTCTCTCTCTCGCTCTCTCTCTGCTCGATCCGTCTTTCATTATGCTCGCCGATCTAACCTACAACGCAGCTGTAAAAAATTCAAATGGGCTTTCTATAAAACGGCACTTTTCGCTAAGTATTTTCAATATATCAGTGCTCGGAAATCAATGCGACATTTTTTCTGCGAAACGAACGTATCGACGTTGTTGACTCGTGTTCACATTGTTTTCCATTTTAGGGCCATTTTTTTTTATACACTTTAGAGCCGCTTACTTTTTTTTTGCTTCGTCGATCCTCGTCTTTTCCTAATTTAGCTTAATTAGCGCGTCGTTTTAATTGCACAAAATAGAAATTCATTCGTAAAAAAATTTCGTTAAATATTCCTCGTCATTTCATAACACGCGTACACGCCTTCCTTCGAAATTCATCGCTACTATACAAAAAATGTTATAGGAAACCCATTTACGCTTAACAATATACGTATCATGTAGACAACATAGCAAATTAGTCACCTCGTTTTACAAAAAGAGAGAAAAAACAACGGAGCGCGTCGAATTTGACGTTTATTATACAAAAATTGCCAAACGTGATTTGTATGAAAGAAAGGAAGAGAGCCTTTTTATTCAGCATTCTCGATTATTTCGTTGTCCGCGTTCGATTTAAAGATCCCTCCTGCTCTCGCTGTATAATTACTTGAGAAATTCGGCAAATTGACTGACGAATGCTTGAGGCGTGAATTGACTAAATTTAATCCGTTTTCTCGTGTCTTTTTTTTTTTTTTTTCGAAATTTCGCCTTTCGTTCGTTCGCCTTTCTTTTATCACTAATAAAAATCGTTGGCACCGTTAAGCTTTTACTCTTTATCCGCGCGCGTTTATTTACCTGCGCCTTGCGCATCGTCAAAAATGGAACGCCTATTTCCTCGTTAATCGTTATTGTTATCCGTTATTGATAATAACTCTATTATTTCTTCGTCGAACGACGCTTAAAATCCGGATTCGACGTCGACTTCTTTTCCTCTTTGTCCTCGTACTTTCTTCCGACGCGTTTCTCGAGTAAAATCTGAAAGGCGCAACTTCGTGCAGCCTCGCCTTTTTTATTCCTCCCTTTGACTTCCGCATCCTTACAAATTATTTACGTCGTTGCGTGTCTCGACTCTCCGATCGCCATCCTTCGTCTCTCCCTTCTCTCTTTTTTTTTGTCAGCTTTTTTTTCTTTTTATTTAGTTTCTTGTTTTGGCGAAAGGCAGGAGTACTAAAATTTGTAATCGTTTCGTCTAAAATTCGATGTACTCGTCCTCAACAATATTATAACAGTCGAATATGAATTAGAAAAATAACGTCATATCGTAGACAACAATCGGTTATACAATATTTATGTATATTTATATATTTATATTTATATATAATGTACCGACAATATAATAGCGTGTTATATCTATTATATAGAACTATTTAAAATCTTCGCTTTTACCGCCGAGCCGTTTGATGCCGGACGCCGCTCCTTTTCGTAGCTACATTTATCACTTTCTCATAGTTGAATATATTATTAATATAAACATCTGGGAAGGAGGGATTGAGCTAATTGTTTATATTAAGGAAGATGCCCGCATCGGTTTGAATAAATCGTTTCATCTGGGATTGCTTTATGTTAAACCTAAAAATTATTGTTTTGCTTTACGTATTTCTTTATTAGTCATTATTATTTAGTTTTTATCCATATACTATTAGGTTACTTGTTAAGTAGTTGAACTTCTTTATAACATTCATTATAACATTTTATACTTCAAAACGTGACTTATAAACGTATCTTTCAAAACAAAAGTATATCAAAGTAAAGGAGGATACTAAAAATTGCCTGCTTTCCGACTATTTTGTCCGATATTCTTTTCCCATTTGCTTATTAGATCTTCTCGATTCAAAAGAAAAAAGCAGAACGTTTAAACGTTTCTGTTGATCAGTCGAAAGTCAGACGTTTGCCAGCCCTCTTCTTTTGACAGTTTGACAACTCGAAAAGAAAAAGTGGCAAATAAACTTCGAGAGTGTGCAAAAGCAACAGGTAAACCTCTACCACCAGCTTACACTATTATTTAGTCGATTAATTATCTATTTATATTCCGTAAAAATTTGAGTCACTAAACACTTATTACAAATAATTTTTAGGTTCCGTCACGTCGTTTTTAAAAACAGGGACGACGCGATTCGAAAAGGAGTCATTAAAAAACGCGCGCCCTCGGCGTCCGGCAGGTTCGAAAACGGCTCTTCCCCGGTCGTTGGACAGAACTGAGAGCCCTTCTTTTTTTTTTTTTGCCGCGCGATATACTTAACATCGCCGCGCGCAAATATATATAATATATATAAGTGCCTGGGATACACGTTTATTCATCTTTATTACACAGCTCCCGCTGAATAATCCTGTCTATCTCTCGCCTACTCTCACAGCTTGCAACGCGCGGATCCGCATTCATATATATATTCATATATATATATATAATATTATCTTATTCAATCCACCTAAACATGTGCTAGCTAAATTAAAATCCTATCTATATAGTAATAATTAATATTCACGATTTGTACGACAGACATCGACATTCATTTATGTATATAATATATATATTTATGTATATATATGTATATTCAATGTTATTTATTTATTTATTTATTTTTTTTTTAATATATTACAGTTGGATTGCTCATTGTCAATTCATCAATTATCACATTTAGTACAAGTTGAAAAATATTTCTAACATCCACGTCAAAAGTACTACAGCGCGCGAGTTGTGCGCGGGGGGAGCAAGGGAGAAAGAATAAAAAAAAAAAGAAGAAGAAGCGGCGAACACTCGAAGGGGAGAGCCACGGATAAAAAAAAAGGAGGACAGCCGTAGTTGCGCGTACAATGCTGCGACTTCTACCTTGGGCAAAAAGGCAACGAGTCAACGGCTCTCTCGGGGATTTCCTTCTTTTCTCTCTTTCGTTCCTTTTTCGGCTCTCTAACCGTTTCTTACGTGACGTGTTCGCCACCGCCGCGTGTATATACGTGTGCCCGCTCTTCCCCGTGACTCTCGTGCGCTGTAATCTGACTCGTAACATATTTACTATATATATATACGTATAATATAGATATATGTATATATCTAATATAGGTACGATAAACGACGATAGTACGGCCACCGAAAAAATTTATTTAGTGTGTCTGTGTGTGTGTGTGTGGGTGGGTGGGTGTGTGTTTTTTTTTAATACATATTTATTCTTGTAACCTTCCTCTTGCGGTTAATCCCCTGGTTTTTGGCTTGTATATATTTATGTACTTTATAGCAGAGTGATTGCAAAATTTTCCGTTGTGCCTTGTGTACAGAATATATATATATTTTATATACTTCAGCTCGAGGTTGCTGCACGTGTCTTCTTTTTATTCCTGTCCTTGAGCGCCACGGACGAAAATTTTGCTCGTCGCTTTTAATTACACTTACAGTTTAGTTGGATTCGTTCATATTATATTTCTTCTTTCCGCCGAACGAAATATGGACGATGGTTGCTTTAGTCGTGTCCGCTGCATTTTTAATGGACGAAGAATACGGGTAGTTTTACTGGCTTGAATTCTCTCTCTTTTTCTCTCGACGTCGACGCATCGACACGAGAGAGAGACACGACTTGTCACAGTCCACTAAAAATATTATCATAGAGTATTTGCACTTTGGTTTGTTTTCATTTTTTTTTTTTAACTATATTTTGGTCGTACGAAACTTAGACTGTTTTTCTTTCGTTTTATTAAAGTATTGTTTTTTTTTTTTATTATTCTTATCGATTTGACTTTTACTTCGTTTACTTCTTTTAGGCATAGAAAATAGATCTAATTACGTAATTCTTTTATTTTTTTATTTATCTCCATTGCGATTAATGTTTAAAACTTTGGCTGGCTTATTGAAGGATTAAGACTTAACGTCAACTTTAAAATCGTTAAAAAATAGAATTGTTCTCGGATTGTTTCACTTTTTAAAATCTGCACGGAATAAAATTACTAAGTTTATCAATTTGCGATCCGCGCGCGGATCGTCAAATTTTTTGGCAATAAGTGGCATATATTGTGTAAGAATCTTCAATAAACTGGAATTAATAATTCTTTTATGCTTCATGCATTAAAAAACCTTTTAGTCGATCAGCTTCAGTCCTTATTTGCTTTCTCCCTTATTAATTCCACATTAAAAAACACCTAATTCCATTCTATAATAATTAATTGTCTCGTGGCTCGAACGAATTCGCTTTCTTCTCTCTTCGTTTTTCACCCATTGTAAAAGCTAAGCGCACTCGCATTATTTTGCAACCGCGCTGCGCAATTCGCGCTTTACTATACAACATACATTAACACAGACGCGGAGGGATTTATTGGAAATTCACGTAGCTAAATTGTCCTTTTTTTTTTAGGGGGTTTAGGAAGGGGATTACTTCGTTTTCGCTCCATGTATTTTTTTTTTTTTTTAAGGATACTTTAGACATCGAAAGAACACCAAGATTTTTTTAGAGGAGAGATGGAAATATAGAAGGAGAAAGTGAAAGAGTGCTTACATACGTATATAGCCTTAAAGACGTTCGCCCATCGCATGCTTTTTTCTCTCCCGTCTGCACGCGCGTGTACGTCTGTATGTGTGCGCGCGCGTGTTTTTCGGTTCGCCTTACCTAAAAATTTCCTATTATAAGTAGTGTCGCTCCGCGTGAGGACGGACGGACCGACGGACACCGAGTTTATTGCGCAACGAGCGTTCGCTCCCCCCCGTTTTCTCTCTGACCGTATTCTCGATCATCCCTTTTTTTTTTTTGTTGCCGATTTCATTCCCGAGAGAAACCCTTCGATGCTGCTCGCTCGAAAACGAAGATTCATGTTTTTTTTTTCTCTTTTTAAACTTATGCGTGACATCATCTGTTCGTTATCGAAAAATTTGTACTTATTGGCACAATATTCCATTGAAAATCATCGTCTCAGCGGCTAGTTATAGCTTTTTAGCGCTATTGTAAGATTCCTTTGTTTTTCTGTTTTATCTTCGAACGAAACTCTAATTAGACTAGGATGACATTTAGATTGTAAAGTTAAAATTTGAAAATTTTCTTTTTTAGAGGACGAGGAGTTTCAGTTATAGCTTCAAATCAAGCTATTATAGAGAGTCATGGAAATATCACATATAAAGACGGACAGATTAAAATTAATTTACTAAGATTCCATTAACCCTTTGAGAGCCGTTATGGACTATCTGAATTATTACATATAAATTGACTTTCAACGTATATATCACTTAATTTTCACGTTTTTAATGCCCAAAGCAACGTACTTCAAGAAAGTATATAAAAAATAAAGCTATAAACGCACGACTTAATTTGCGATAAAATAGAAGGGAGTTAATTTAAGGTACCGATTCGACGAAGAAACAGTGAAATTTGGACGGGTATCAAAGAGTTATTGAATTATAAACAAGTTTCCATTTACAGTATTACAGTATAAGAGCAATAGTAAAAATATTTGAATTTCAATACCTACGCAATACAAATTATTCGTCGTAAACTCGGCCTTGCCGTCCCCGACAAAAAACTATACAGGACTACTTGTACATCCGTTGTCGGACGATCGAGCTTGCTTGTGTTCAGAGTCCGGAAGAAAGAAAATTTTCGACATATACCTGTCGTGTGGATTGAAATTCTCGGAAAATCGATAAACCAGTTTTAAAACGCAGCGCGCATTACGAGCTACGCGCTGTAATTTAATAATAGACGCAATGTCCTTGGCTTTCATAATAAAATCCCCGTCGCTCGATTTTTTAAAACCCATATTATTATTTCGTCGTGTCAATTGTTTTTAATTACACGTATATTATAATAACGCACAATTACGGTATAAATAATTATCGATAATTTTATTTTTTATTTTTTTTCTTACGCGTATATCACATCTGATCATTCAGTCAATATAGGAAGACCCTCGCCTTACGCTGACGCGCGACCTGCTCCCTCGTCTTTCGTTTTTCGTGTGTCTCCATTTATTTTTTTTTTTCTTTTTCACTCGTTCGCAGACGTAAAAACGTAAACTTAGTACCCGCTTCTCTCCGTGCATAATATTGTGTAGCTTTTTTTTCTCTTCGTGGTTTCTCTCTATTGAGCAATCGTTTAATTGGTTTCAAATCTAAGCCGCCGGGCTCGAAACTTTTTTTCTGTCTCCAGTCGCTTCCTATATTATTTTTTTTACTTGTCCGTCGAATACGTTTCGTATTGCAATCGTTGCTCGCGGGCTTGTCGGGCCATTTTCATTACTTTCGAAGTGTAACGGATCTATCAATCTAATTTTTATTGCGGTACTTTTAGCGAATTGTCAGTTAAGTACAAGAGCATTCATCCTAGTCGCGTGAGCTTTTTTAATTTCGATGCTTTTGTACGATGGTTTTTCCGAGCGAAAGTTTTGAAATTGTATACCAATAACTCTTCATTATCGAGACGACATTCAAAAAATGTAAAACAATTGCAATATTCAGCGCATTCGATGCTTTCAATACCGAGAAGTTTTTTGCTTAAAGCGGGAGTCGAACCTGAACTTTATGTTTTTTTTTTTTTATCCATCCATTCTGTACACTGAAATTTACTCGGACTACTAATCTAAACAATGAGAATTACTTCGTATTAAAAATTTGAAATCACCACCGAATATCAATATAGTACACTTATTATGCATACGCCCTTATGTAGTACAAATATAGGAACATTCATTAAATATATCTTTATGTATAATATAATATTATCGTCACATAATATTAGAATTTTTATCGTGTATATAATAATAATAATATATATATATATATTTTCATTATTTCCATATTACGTTACTTGGTGTTGTGTATAATATAAGTTAGCTATCCGTTTAAACCGTGATTTAAAATGCCCTGATGTTTCGTGCCGCTCGATGAAACTTATTGCACGTTGGGACACTGCATTTTAACGACTCTTTCAAATAAATAGCCGGACACCCCTACTTAACACCTTTATCCGTTTCGAGAGAATTGATTTACGTCTTGGCTCTTATTTAAAAAGGAAAATTGCTTTTAACGTTCTATTGGAAAATGTTGCCCGTATCACCGGTCGTCACGGAATCAATTAGTTTACGTTGGGTGTTCATCGAGACTACCAATTCGTGAAAGGATGTTTCTGAAGATGAATTTTCCATGCAGTGCTTTCGTGCATATTTTCTCGCTGCCTGTGATTTTTATTAGATCCGTTGTAATCAGTTAATTTTTAGTTTGTTTTACGTTTTGAAGAGAAGAGGAAAAAGTCCGTCGATAGTGGTTAAACAGTACAAACAAGATTGACATTTTAACCAATAAATTCAGTTTGAAAATATTCAAAACTTTTTCAGGCAGCACGATAAATTCTCCTTTCTGAATAATAAAAAAAAAAAATAAATAAATTCTCCTTTACTATTGTTTTAGATAATACAAAAATATTCAAATAAATAAAAGAAATTTAAAAGGAAACCAGGATAAAACCAGCGAAAAATTTTCTCACCCCCTCCGTGTTTCCGAGACTCACTTTAGACCTCCTACAGTTACGGATAAACTCGCGAGTTCGCGGGCCGAGCGTGTCGCGCGTCTTACCGGTCCGGTCTCCATCTACTTGCGGGACGTAAACCCCCCTCCTCCCTCCTCCTTCACGATCTTGTCTTTGGCACAAGAATCCGACTAAATCTCGGAGAGAGCACCGACCGCGAGAAAATCGGCCCGTGTCGCGTGTCCTCCTAAACTACGTATTATAGCACCTCTTCATTCAACTTCGACTGCAATGCGGCGTCCGCATTGTTTTTTTTTTTTTAATATTAATAATAAAAACTTCACATCGCGCCCGAGAAGCGAATCGTGTGCTCTTTTTTCCTCGCCTCGCGAGAGTGCGAGTAGTTGCCCTTTCAGCCTGCCCGGAGAGTCGTGAAAAGCTCGCTATTTCGGCTGTTCTCGCTCGCTGTGTCATAACAAGTCGTGCAATTAACTTTTTGGCCAAAGTCGCCCGCGGGCTTAGAAAAACCGGAGAACAGCTCCTCCCTCGTTTGCGTCGTACATTGTAAAAGGTCAAAAAGCTGACCAACCAAATCAGGTTCAGCCGCGGCGTAGCTTATCAAAAGAGTATCTTCCGTATTGCGCGTCTCCGGTAAACTTTCTCCGACGCCTAATCAGTCCCAATCTCGAGGCAAGGCTCAAAGGCAACGAGTTTAATTCTACCCTCGGCCTCGGGAGGAAGAAAAAAAAGCCTCGCCGCGATTCGCTCGCTAATCAAATATAGGCGTAGGTCGCGCGGCAACACACTCCCATCACGCACACCTTAATCATTAGTCCCTATTACTCAATGGACACAGCGATAATAAAAGTGATCTCGCTAATATATATATATATATATTATATATATATATTTATATCATATATTATAAACGGGCGAAGGAGCGCATAGACCGTGCTACGTATTAGGGGTTTTTTTTTCATTTCGTTTCGTTATCTCCTCGTTGACTTCGGTTTAAACTCACTCGTTCGTTTCTTCCTTAAACGTTAACCTGTACATCGCCGTTCCGCTGGCTTAGACATTTAGTTTGTATATTTATATATATACTTAATTTACACGTCGAGAGGATGCCTGCGTGGAGCCCGCGAAGACGAGGTGCGGATTATTGCTGCTTGTGCGATTCGGCCGCGACTCGACCGGGGCTGCGGGGCAACTCGGCGGAGAGTTTTATTATTGTTAAGCTCGGCCGAAGGGAGAGGCTCTATTGAATAATTGGTTTTTAGTCTGGAATTTATTTATTGAACGTACCGTTGCGAGTCGTAAATAGCGGCGGGACGGACTATATCGAATGAATAGTCTTGAAGCCTGCAGGGGGATGATGAACTTGTCGGCGACGCGTCAATAAGGAAAGTCTACTTTCGTTATTTACGAGCTCGCGATAACGAACTGAAAAACAGCATCTAGACTTCATTTAAACGTTAGAAATGACTCGGTTTTGTCTGCTAATTTTGGCACAATGAATATCACAATCATTCGAATGACATTTATATAAGATATACGTAGCTAAATCATCACTCTAAGGTCGTGCGGCGTTCCGCCTGTGCGGTTAATGACGACGTAAAATTTTCAAAAAATTATCACAGCACCTTTGCAAAAGTCTTCTCCCCGAAGCCACTTTGGCACGCCGCGGACTCGCCGCGACAATGCAGCGCCCCCCTCTCATTTAGCAAGTAAACACGTACTTTCGAAAGTAAGCACTCGAGAAAAAAAGCACACGCCGACAAGGACACCTGCACTCGCCGACGAAACGAAAACGAAAAAAAAAAGAAGAACAAAAAAAAAGAACGGCAGACCGATATACGTTTAAATTCTCGTCCTCTCCCTTTAACCGGCCGGCAGCGGCGCGTACAAAACGGGCCGGGATTAGCGGCAAACTTCGGCCGAACTTTAAAGCTTTGCAAGTTTCTCTCTCTCTCTCTCTCTCTCTCTCTCTCTCTTCCGAGTTGCGCCGCATTCCGCTCGCGAGAGATATCGCCGGGGCCGTGATTTCGCGCCCCCGAAACTCGCGACTTGGGGTATAGTTGTGTAGTTCTTGCCTGAGCGAGTGCGTGTGTATTTAATAGGCCCGAGCGCAGAAATGCCTCGTCTCGTCATCAACGAGGCGAGGGCTCGCTTTTCTGTGTGTTTGTGAGTGTGTGTGTGTGTGTATGTGTCTGTGCCTATGTGTCAGTTGCTGGGTTTGGGTGTCTTGGATGTTTGGCTGGGAGGAAGCGGCGACTTTGACAATGAACGACTAGGTGTTTTTTTGGATTCAGTTTTGTTCGCTTTACTTGCTCGTTAAAAATAATTCGTTGTATTTCAATATTGATATAAATTATTTTTATGCCTGAAATAATTTGTATAATTTATTGTACTTTTTAAATTATATATTTGGCGTTTAAAATAAGCCTGACTTTCGAATATGTAATATGATTCGACCGAGTTATTGAATGAAAAAGAAAACGTTCACCGTTCGTACGATTCGCTATTGTTTTCATTCAAAATTTAGTTACTTCGTTTGTAAAGTTAAGTATATCAGAATTATTTTAAATCAACATTATTTTAAGATTGTCGATTATTGCATGCGGGCTTTAAAAAGACGCAATAAACTTTGGCACGTACGTTATCACTTTAAGAATTTCTTGTATATTACGATTAATACGTAGAAAACTATCTACTAAAAAGCTAAACTTATAAAAATCTCAAAAATAATGCATCATTTAGCCTATGCCTATAAAGAATTATTGTATTAGCAATTTGTTAAATATTAATCGCCAAAACTCTAATTGCCCATTGCAAAAGCAGCCGCTTATTTTAAATTTTTAATTCCACCTCCAGCTGGGATCAAAAGGTTCTAAAGTTGGGAGGGAAGGGAGGACATATTAGAGGAAGAGCTTAAGTTCGTTAGTTAATTACATAAAACTTCTCGTCCTGCATAACGCCGCGTTCTTTTTTTTTTCTTTTTCGTCACACTCTTTGGTTTAATTAATCCTTATCACATGTTTATTCTCACTAGCATTGAGCAACGTCAATGTCGCCTTTGGCTCCGGTTTTTTTATTTCGCTCTATCCTCTCGATTTCCGCTTATTATTATACCCTTTTTTATTCGGCGTCGCGATTTTCTCCCGGTCGCGGCTGTTAATAGTCGCAGTTTATTCACCTCTCAATTCACAACAGCTCGTGACGACAGTGTAATTGCAAAAGCAGCCGATTATCAGTCGCTCCGAGTGTATTAAAATAGTTATATACTCGCGCGCCAGCCGGAGCTTTTAGCGCGCCGATAAAAACTCCTTTCTCGGAGCGCGTAATTATTCATTAAGAAAAAAAAAACATGTAAATCGAAAACTCGCCGAGCAAGAGTCGATACCGTGAACGTATGTATATTCTTTCTCCCGACTGCCGAGCCGAGACGAGCCTCAGCCCGCTAACGACGAGAGCACAGCGCCGCCGAAGAAAAAAGGGCTCGAAGCGGCGGGCGAGAGACTCGGGGTGCGTTCTACAGGTCGTCGGTGCGTCTCTCGGCTCAGGTTCTCCTTCCTCAGCGTTGGTGTATGTGCGTGGTGAGGTGCTTGGAGAGGTAGTCGGCCCGGGCGAAGCACTTACCGCACATCTCGCAGTGGTAGGGCCGCTCGCCGGTGTGGATGCGCAGGTGCCTGGTGAGGTCGCTCTTGCCGCCGAAGGCCCGGCCGCAGAACAGGCAGACGAAGGGACGCTCGCCGGTGTGCTTGCGCACGTGGAGCTTGAGGTTCTCCTTCGAGCGGACGCACTTGCCGCAGAAGGGACAGGCGAAGCGGCGCTCGCGGCGCTCGGCCTCGTGGTGGGGCTGGCCCGAGGAGGCGCGGTTCAGGCTGAGGTTCAGGCTGGTCGTGCTGCTGGTGGTGTCGGTGATGGGCTCGAGGCGCTCGTCGTCGACGGCCATGTCCTCGGGGTCGTCGGCGGGCTGGACGGAGGTGGAGCCCGCGGCTACGGAGGCGGCCGAGGAGTCCTGGAGGCTGCCGGTCTCCTGGGAGTCGTTGGCGTTGTCCTGGACGCTGGCCGTCTCGGAGCTGGCGGCCTCCTCGCGGGCTCCGGCTCCGTCGGAGGGAGTGTCGCGGCCGCCGCGCTCCCGGTCCTCCGAGTCGACCTGGAGGGGGCTGGCGTCGCCGGCCGAGCTCGTCTCCAGGTTCGAGGGCTCGCCCGTGCTCGAGACCTGGTCGCTGCGCTCCGTCAGCAGCTGCGACTCGCTCGAGGGCGCGCGTTGCAGCCGCTCCAGGGCGTGGTTCAGACGGTGCTTCTTGAAGGACTTGAGGTACCTGCGGGGCATTCAGAGGGTCCGTTAAAAGACCTGGGCAAAAGAAGAGCTTGGCTCGGTTGCCGGGAGCATACCTGAACTGCATGCCGCAGACGTCGCAGGTGAAGAGCTTATCGGCGGGCAGCCTGGCGCGGTGGTTCTGCTCCCTGTGCTTGACGTAGGCGGACCGGTAGCGGTAGCGCTGTCCGCACTGCTCGCAGGTGAAGGGCTTGTCGTCGCTGGGCTGTCCGGCGTGCTGGAGGATGGCGTGCCGCTCGAGCAGCCAGGTGGAGGGGAAGCTGGCCAGGCAGACGCCGCAGCGCCGGGCGAGGCCCGCCAGGCCCGCGGCGAAGCCCGCGCTCGAGAGCAGCGCCGAGGACTCGAGGTCGCCCGGCGCCAGGCCGCCCCATCCGGCTGGCTCGAGGCCCAGGGCCAGGGAGACCTGTGGGAAAGAGCGCCGAGTCGAGTTGCTTCTTGGATCCAGGCCGAAGCCACTTTTTTTACCCGATTTAGAAGCCGATGATATACCTACTTTTATTTCTAGTTTCTACAAACTTTTCAAAGGGGAAACTGTTATGAAGATGGATGTCGAACGTTTAATAATGATTGTGATACCTTTTCAAGAAACTGCCGTTTGCTTTGAATACTTGACTTGCCTTTGTTTTTTTTTAATACATATATATACTTACATATTAAATTTACGTTTATTAAACTCGATGACTAAAAGTAAATTTAATTTCAAACGTTAAATTATAACAGTCGATTTTCCGATGCATTAATAAAATTTTAGTTGAGTGTGTTATACTCGACAACAGGACAATGCTCTGCGCCTCAATGACCACAATAGCATTTTCAATAGCTTACCATTGTTGTACAAGCACATCGATATAACCGCTTTTCATCGAAACTTCAAATTAAAATAATAAATACATCGACATCAAATAATTAAGTTTTGAATAAAAAAAAAATGAGCAATATATAATTTTTACAATATATTAAGTACGTAAGAAACATCGAACAATAGGTTGTTACATGCATTATTCAATTAAAGTAAACGAGGAATATTTTTCAAGTGTTTTTATTAGAAAAACATGTATTATATAATTAAAAATATTTAAAGCACTTAAACAATGTATAAAAATTCTACTGATATATTTTCCAATTGAGATAGTAAAAGAAAAATAACGATCAGCAACAAGTCTCTACTAAATAAATAAACGTCCGTGCAGAAATGAAGTTAAAAAGATATATAAGTATGCGGGAAGGAGGAATAGATGACTGGCACATGTAAAATACACATCAGAAACTCGTAACGTTAACACAAACAGTTTGCAGTTTTTTTTTATTTCACAAATCGTTAATTTACAACTATGATATGCATTCGTTCTTCTAAGAACCGAAATAAACGTCGTCTTATTTTCTCTTCACGATGACAAATGAGGTAACAGTGCCCGCCGATTTTCTTTTCGGGCGAGCGCGCAGCTCCGAGATTCCGCGCTCGGGGATCCCATCGGTTATTCCCTCGTCTCGGCGAGGTCTTATTTAAAAAAATAAGAAGGCCGCCGCCGCGCGCCTCGGAGCTGCCCGCTCGTCGATCGAATCGGCGGAGTTCGCTCGTCGCTCGGAAATAAATCGCGCCTCCCTTTTGTAATAACCCTCCCTCGTCGAGCGCATACCTCTCTCTCTCTCTCTCGCTTACAAAACAAAAACGAACACGGTGCTCTTACTTTCGCTCCTGTTCCCTCGTAAGTCGTCCGGTGCTAAAAATTTACAATTAAAAAAGGTCGCCTACGCGCCGAAACATCCTCTCCCTTTTGTCGACTTAATCCCACTTTTGTCGCTTCGGTTTTTCCTTCTTTTTTTTTATTCCTCTTTAATCGCTCGGTATAGTAGTCGGGACATAACTAAACTCACGCAAACGAGAGACGTTCTTTCTTAATATCTGGCTTATTTTTTCTTTTACACTTTTGCCTCATTCGTTTATTTTGTTTTCCTCTCAAGCACGCACACTGTCTCATCCTCTCAAACACGCACGAGTGGTCCTGAAAAATCGGAAGGAAAAGTAAAACAGAAGAACAAAGAGGGGTTGCTGGATGTGAACGAAAAAAAAAAAAAAAATGCATCCCTTCCTTGGGAGAAAAACGAAAAGCCTTCACACGTATCGGATGTATAAACCGGATACCGCGAGGATACAATATAAATATACCAACGCGAGGATAAAAACTGCCGGGCACGATGGAAGAAGAGACCCGTACAGCACCTGGATTTTCGAAAAGGCTGTCGTCTGTCCCTCTTTACGATATATTGCTTGCTCTCCGGCTCGGGGAAGCAAAGGAAAGCCAAAAAATGTCAAGCGCTAGCTCCGCTCGACGTTTTCAGCGTCTAGTCGATTGCGAGAGAGGCGCGAGGCTCGTTTGCTTCCCCGAGCCCGTTTTGTTCGCGCGCTCGTTGCAGGAGGCCTCTCCGAGCAATCGAGAGTCTCTCCTTCCCGATCGTCCGGCCTTTTTTCACAAGGAGTTAAACGACGCTCGTCGTCGAGCGCGCGCGGTAAATCTATTAAAAAATGCAGGCACGCGCGCCTTATATCGTCCCTTTTCTCTTCTTTTTTTTTCATTTTTTTCTTTTTTCTTTTTTTATTTACTTCATTCGCCCGTGAAAATATTGTATACGCTTGATTCATCACAATATGGTAAAACCTGAAACCGAAGGAGATCCTGAAAAGGCTGCAGTTGGCACAATGTAAACGAAACTCGGTTGAGATATCGCGCGCGAGATGGACCTCCGGCGGACGCGCCGCCGACTGTTTTCTTCTGGCGTCAGTTTATATTCGGTGTGTCTATATGTCATTTATTGAAAATAAGGTGCCTCTTTCGGTAGAAAAGCCTCTGTTAAAAATAACGAGCATCCTTTGGCCTGAGCTTTTGACGGGGGTATTTCGGTGAGGAGTTTCGGGGGGCGGAGAGGGGGGGGGGGAAGATCGGCGCAGACACCGGAGGTCCTCGAACCGCGCGACTTATCGGAGAGGGGGTGGCCGGTTATTTATTTCTTATTTATTCATTACGCTTTACTGTATTGCTGTGTATTATACCTGTCGTATATATACCGGTGTGTCTGTGTATGTATACAATGGCGGCGGCGGGTTATTATCGTCCGGTTTCCTTCGCGCGTACAAGTATGAAAAAATATTCCCGTTTGTAAGTTTTTTCACGATGCGTACAGTCTTCACAATCGCTCTTTCTCTCTCTCTCTCTCGCACTCTCTCGCGTTCTCGCCTTCCGCTCTCTCGTCATCGTTATTTTACTTTAATTATTTACTTTAATTTATAATTATTAATTATTTATTCATTTTATTTTTTTTTGTTTGCTTAAAAAAGTTATTGCATCTGGCTGGGTCTCGCGGCGGGCGCTTAATCCATCAATATCCCTTCTCCCCTCCTCCTCGTCGTCGTCGTCGCTTTTTTTATTTTTATTATTTCAATATTGTACAAATATTGTTGTAAGAGCTCCGTACAAACGTTACTGTATTGTATTCATTGTAGAAAAACATAACGATTCTCGCGTAGGTTCGTTACAACGTTCTTTCTGCCTCTCTCGCTTTCGCTCCTCTTTCTCTTTCTCTCTCTCTCTCTCTCTCTCTTTCTCTCTCGTTCGCTCGTGTGCGCACGCCTTTTCGCTGCGATACCTTTTCCTTCTTTTTTCCATCACGCTTCCGTACTTCCTTTTTTTTACCTTTCTCCTCTCATCTCTCTCTAATTTACTCTCTCTCTCTCTCTCTCTCTCTTTCTCTCTCTATCGCTTTCTCGCTCTCGTTCACTCTCGCTCGTTTACTCTATTATCTCTCCACTACGAAAAGCTTATTGATGCGCGTTTAATACCTTTTTTCTCTCGTCCATAAGTGTCATGCATATGCGTACGTGTGTGTAACAGCCTGTCTACGTGTGTTCGTGTGTCTGCGTTGCCCTTTTTCCTTTTCTTTCGCGGCGCTCCGTTTTTTTTTCTTCTTTTTCCACCTTTTTGCCCTCCCCCCGTTTTATTTTAGCGCGTGTGTCTTTTATACACGCGCGATCCGCTGGGCGTGTGTATAGGTGTCTGTGTGCGTGTGTTTCTGTCTCCCTTTCTGGGTCTCCGTGTACATTTCGTAATGGGAGCGAACCGGGCGAAATGCGAGATCGCGAATTTTTCTGTGCGCGCGATACTTTTTATCGCTCTCCCCCTCCTCCACTGGCGC
This sequence comes from Ormyrus rosae, assembly GCA_035047165.1. Taxonomy (NCBI): domain Eukaryota; kingdom Metazoa; phylum Arthropoda; class Insecta; order Hymenoptera; family Ormyridae; genus Ormyrus; species Ormyrus rosae. The sequence continues at coordinate 588,991 of JAWWML010000032.1, read as the reverse complement.
GAAAACGGAAATGCAAACAATAAGGTACATTTCGCAGTTGCGTAATACCGAGAGTCGCGCTTTTTTTTGCGACCAGATTGCGCGCTCATCGGCTTTGCCCTTTTTGCCGGCTGCTGTCCCCGCGAAACGTTTTTGCCTGCTGCCAAGGGAATTTTGTAATGCAGTTTCGGTTTTAATTAAAATTCTTTTGCGCGAGAGGAAGAAAGTCATTTGATCCTCGCCGATCGCGCTAATTTCGTTTATCTTACAAGTGTCTTTTGCGATTCGTCGCGATCGTTTTAGACGGCCCGTTTCAAGTTTCTTTTTAAATTCTAGAAATGTAATTAAAGCGTTTGTAAACTTGTTGCTGCTCGTTTCGTCGGGTGTAACAACGATCTCGGCCCAAAGGATCATTTTTAATAAATTCTTTATTCATATTGTTTCTGCTTATATTTTTATAGTTTTCAAATAAAAATTTGCAAATCTACTTTATTGCTCATGAAAAAGTTTTCTTTTAAGCTATATCGAGATTAACCATTATTAAAGAACTATTTATCTCCTACTGTCAACGGACTCGTTAAAAAACAATTGCTACATCGTAGGAACAAAATATACCTTTGCTTAAATCTCCACAGAGTCGAATACATAGTTAACATTATACGCAATCTGACTACGCGCCTAGCCAAAAGCAATTTCTCCTCTTGCTCTTCAACAGCCATTTAAAGTTTTCCTAACGACGCTCGCAATTACAAAAAAAGCAGCGGCAGTTCCTCCCAGAAGCAATTTCACCTCGGTACAAGTCCGATCTTTTTACCCTCCGCTAGACAATGCGCATCTTTTCCTGAACCAATTACCGGGCTCTCTCTCTCAAAAAAAAAAAGAACTGTCCCGTTCGATCGAAGCGTGCGGCCCGAGCCTAAGATCAATAAAGAATCCCGTTATTCGACGAAAAACTAGCCTCTCCTGGCATCGCGCCGCAGCGAGAACGCGCTCGGATTTTGAAGGCGACGCATGCGTGTGTCTGTGTGGCGTCGCGACGTCGGCGGTTACATCACTCCCGAAGAGAGAGAGAGAGAAAGAGAGAGAGAGAGACGGTGACCGGGTCAGCAGACTAGTGGTGACTGGCGCCGCCGCTGCATTAAAGGGTGGAGCGCGCGCGCGCGCGCGCCGGAGAAAGAGAGCTAAGGAGGGGGTCGCCGGCGTCCGCGTCCGTGTGTGTGTGTGCGTGCGCGTCGGTGGCCTGCACAGCACAGCCAGGGAGCCCGCGATATGCACGCGAGGGGGTGCAAGACGCGCTGGGGGGAGAGAGCCAGCCGTAGGCGTAGGCTCGACGGCCGGCGCGGAACGGAGGGAGAGACAGAGCAGCAGCCGCGTGTGCGTAGGTGTGTAGGCGTTGCTGCTGCAGGAAGCGCGCAGGTAGGCGTGTCTTGGGGCGGCGCCAGGTGAATACTCTCCGACTAGCTGACCTCGCGACTCTCTCCTTCTCTCCCCCTCCTCCCACCCTTCCTCTCTCTCTCTCTCTCTCTCTTTGCGAAGCGGCACGCGTGTCACCCGAGAATTCAGGCCCCTATACATCGACGCGCCGGCGAGACCGATTTTCTGGCCGCGGGAGCTTCCAGCCGATGCGAGGCCGGCGCTGCAAGCTCGGGGGGCGACGCTTTTCACCTTTGCGACGGACTTTCGTTCCAGACGGACGGGTTAGTCGAGGATTTAGAGGTTTCGCGGCCGAGTTCGTTCGCGGTGGGAATTGGTCTAATCGAATTTACGAAGGGGGGCTTCGACGATCGAGTCGCGAGTCGCCGATGGCAAACGTCGTCTTTCCGAGATTTAAATTTGAATTTATGAATTATCGATTTCGAAGTTTACAAATTAAAAAAACGCTAAGCTCGCGGTGAATCTCGCGAGGGTACATTAAACTCGTGGAATTTTTACGCAACCGCGTCTAAAAAAAATCGATCCGCTAATTATCGAAAGCTCGACGCGCGAAAGAAAAGGGCGAAACGTATACAAACAGCATCGACGCGCGCCGGCAAACTTCTCGCCCGGATTACGTTAGGAAATCCGTCGGAACTTTTAACCCGGCGCAGATTCGCGCTAGAAAACTACGCAAAAACTTTCCTGCCGTTCGGTGCCGTTTGCGTGTACATAAACCAATGGGCGGGTATGTGTGTGTGTGTGTGTGTTTGCGTGCACGTGCGCGCGGATGGGGCGCATGAAAAATGCCGACAGCCAGCGAGATCGCCTCTTCGCGGTCACGAACGTGGCGGCGGCGGCGGCGGGGGGGCCGGGCCGAGTCGTTAAAAGCAAGCACGAAAGCTCCTTTTCAGGGTATGATAGATTTTTAACTCGCAAGTTCGATCGCGGCCCATCGGGCGCCTCCTCCTCCTCCTCTCTCCCCTTCTGCCCCCTCCGCGCGGAGCGCACGCGACGACGCTCGCTCTGCTTTTTTGCGGATTTCCTGCACTCTTTTTACGGCTTATTTGTTTAGGCTTTTAGTTTTTATTGGCGTTTGAGGATTTCCTTAGTGCGGACGCGCGGGGGGTCTTTAGTTTCGACGGAAATGACGATAAAAATTTTGCTTCGCGGGAGGCAGCAAAGTACGTGTAATTAGAAAGCTAATTGGCGACTATTCTTTTGACCGGCTTCAATGTTGATGTCCTTAGCTTTTATAAAATGCTTCGCTCGTTGAATAATTAATTTACAGCTGCGTTCGTGAAAATCAAGCTGCTCCCTTTATTAATTTACAATTTTTCTCGGAAAACGATGAAAAAAAAAAAACAGAAAAATATTACAATCCTCGCTCGTAATTATTCATGCGTAATCGGTAACCCGTTAGTAATAATGAATAATGCAAAATGTTGGAAATCGAAAAACTGCTTTAAATCCCCCTCCCATAAAGCAATGATTTTACAAATAATTCGCCGACCACTAATGAGAGCGAATGAAATCGATTGGAAAGAGCCCGCTTGAGCGCGGAGGTGAAAAACATTTGCAGCCGCTCTCGGGCCAGCGGCTAAACGACCTTTTATACGGCTCGCTCGGAGTGAAAAAAACGTCTCGCTCTCTCTCTCTCTCTCTCTCGGTGAAAAGAGAGGAAAAATCAACGGGGGGTAGCGCAAAAAAAAAAAGGAAAGCTCAAAGCCAAGCGGATTAAGACGGCGTCGTCTCGGTCGTCGAGTCGGCGAGGCGGACGGGGGAGGAGGAGGAGGAGGAGGAGGAGGAGGGGAGAGCCTTTGATTTCGCCGCATAAACTTCGTGGAATGCAGTTATCGTGGATTCGAGGGAATAAAGTCGCGCGCCTCGGACACGGAAATAAAAGAACGAGGAGGAGGAGGAGGAGGAGGAGAAGCGGACGGGGGAGGAGAAAAGCTCGTGTTTCCAATTCCACAATAAAACAACGCGTGCGGGCGGCTCTCCCCCTCCTCTCTCTCTCTACTTTTCGTTCCGCTTCGTTTTCGCTCCGCGCGTCTCTTCTTTTTCGCTCGTATCTCTGTTATCTGCTTTCTTCTATTTTCGAGTGCGTCCGTGTGTGTGTTTGTGTGTGTGTTATCTTCTTTCGTTTGTCGCCCCTTGCACCCCGTTATTATCGTTGTTCGCGCGCTTTACACGCCGATCACGCGCTTTCTTCCGCTCATTGTCTCCTTGGGCTTTTATGCGGAGACCGTTATCCTGCCTGCCCGTTTCACATATAGTTCCGTGATTCACGCTCGGTCATTATCACCGACGAACCGGCGCGTCCCGTTTTCATTTCGAACTTCGAATTCGAAAGACGAAGTTTTTATCCCGCAGCCCGTATCGCCGATCCCTTAATCAGCCTAATTCGTCGATTAGCCCGGCGATCGATTCGAAAATCGAAAAGGAACGAGCCTCGCGCAGGCGCGCGCAGCTGTGGTTCCCGCGAGCGCGTGCCCGCTATCTCGCTTCTTTCGCGTGATTTTTGCGCGGAGAAGAGAGGGCACCTCGCCTGATGCTCGCCGCGGCATAAATCGTTATAAGAGCGACTTGCAATTTCCTCGCTCGGCTCCGTGTGTCTGCGTGCGTGCAAACGCGTACCAGCTCACGCGAACCGTTTCCATCCCGAAATTCGCAGGCTGCCTCCCCACGCGGCGGCGACGGCGGCGGCGGCGGCGGCGGAGGCCCGCGGACTAATAAACTTTCGCCGCATTGATTCCCAGCGCGGCTCTCTCTTCCTTCCCCTCTCTTTCGCCGATACCGCGGGGGGACGAAGCGCGCGCCCACTGTCGTATTTCATGCGCTTTTTACCTTTTTCCGTTTTTGCCGAGGCTCGTTTCGCTTTGTGCTTGCAGCGCTCTCCCGGAGTCGTCGTTTTGCTTTGTGTGTCCCGGCGCCGCCGCCGCTGCTGCGTTTTTTCTCTGTCTTTTGTGTGTTAGAGCGAGCGCGCGCGCGCGCCCCTTTCCCCGCTTTTTTGCGGTTCTTTTCTTTATCTATATGCGTTACGCCGCTTTTTCCGTTCGATGCGCAGGCTGCGCCCCTCTTTTTATTTTTGATTCCCGATTACGGGAGACTCGCTGTCTCGCTGCCGCTGCTTTTTTCGTTGCCTCACCCCCCACCACTAGAGCCTTCTCCCTCTCCCGCGGTGGCCCTTCGATCTTCCGTTTCTTTTTTCTTTTTTGCAACGATGATTGCGTTCGTGCGAGTTGCCGATGGATCGATTTATGGATTTTTATTTTCGCGGACTGCGAGCCAAGCCGGCTCTCTTTTTGCTCGAGTCTTGCGAGGGTGGTGGTGGTGGTGGTGGTGGTGGTGGTTTGCGCATTGCCGAGCATTAAAAATCCATTTGAAGCCGATTGGATTTTACCGATATCGGACTCCCTCTCTCTCTCCCTCTGTGCGTGGCTGAAAATTTTCCTCCAAAGACACTTTTCTAATTTTTTTTTCATGCACCGAGGACTGAGCGGGACGCGCTTTTAAGCCGATAGCTGAAATATTCACAATTAGGTAACCGATAGGGATTACTTTCTAAATTTCTTTTGAGCGATATGGAACGATTGTATAAAGTAGATTTAGTTTTATACTGTGAATTAACAAAGTCAAACTGGCTAAGGAACGACGTTCCCTTTAATTATCAAAAAAAGGTAATGCACAAACTATAAAGCATTAAAGCGCTTGGCCGCGTTGTTACATCTGATTTTCGCGAGCATAAATTAAATGTTCTCTGAAACGAAAACGCCAGCCTATCTCCGCCGCAGTATAAAAATATTATTCCATAACAGAAACGGACGGCGTTCTCGCTTAAGAGAAAAATTCGTTTGAATGAAGCTCGGCTGCTCTTTCTCTCTCTTTTTTTTGCACGCCGTTGCGCGCTCTTTCCTGAAATAAAATTTCAAACATCAGCGCATCGTTTGACACTTGAAAGATAATAGTTCGTCGCGATGTAAACGGAGTAAATAAACCGAGCGGTCGTATACAGTTTCCCCCTCTGGAATGACAGCGAATAATTAGTTTCGATGTTCAAGCTTCGAGTTCGGAGATCGAACCTTTTTTTTTTTTACCCTGTTCTTTGTAGATCCGCAGTTTTCCCAGTCCAGGATGGGTATATGAAAGCGAGCGCGATTAATTCGCTAGAAAAAACTGCCATTTAGAATCGACGAAGCGACGCGGACGTTCGTGTATATCCGCTCGCAGCACGGCAAGTAGAACAAGTTCAGTTTGGTAAGGCATCACGCGTACAGAGATATAATTTAGCTTCTCTCCCGCCGAACGAGAGATTGTCACCCCGGGAGCACAGAAAAATTCGCGCGCTCGTCGTGTAATCAAGTGTACTTAGGTATAACCATGCGTGTCGGCTATTTTTTTCCTTCATGCATCAATGTTAATTATATTATACGCATTACGTATTGAATTCGCGCGCTACTTGCGTTTAAAAACCCTCTCTCGTTTATCCCTGCGCATCCCCGTATCTTTTGTTCAAACGTGCAAAACGATAAAGTTATTCATCTTTCTCTGTTCTATGTAATAATATATATGTATATATGCATCTCGACGTCCCAGGTCCGTTCATTCGTTCGTCCGGCCGCGTGTTTCCCGTACCTCATTTAACGAAGTTCTCCCAAAATCCGCGCTGGGTTATTTCAGCTCCTTCGCTCTCGCGCACGCCTCTTCCTTCCATTGCTTTAATAATCGGTAACGTCATTAATAATAATTATACGCGTCGTCGTGGGAATAATGCGCCTAAAGAGTGTTACTTCTTCTTTTTTAGCCTCTTTTATATATATATAATATATATATTTATCATAATAAATCATCTGCCGCAGCCCTTCTTAGCCTATATGTAGAATGCTTCGTCGCGGTTTATGCGTAATTTTTTTACTTTATATTACTTTTGTTGTTTCTATATATTCATTATTATTTTTTTTTTTTAGTGAAATAACCTCCTATTCACATAATCTTGCTTTCTCTCTTTCTCTCTCTCGCTCTCTCGCTCGCTTTCGTAACTATGTAAATACGCTGGTGTACGTAATTGTAATATAATATAATAAATAATCATGTCATAATAATCATCATAATTCTATATGCAATAGGTAATTTTTTCTTGTATATTCTCGTCTCCTGTATTTATTCTTTTTATATCACTATTCATTATATTCAGTTGATATATATATATCATAGATGCATATATATATCGTAGAATATTATTTTTCTATGTGCGTCTCCTATGTGTATTTTCTTTTAATATTTACAGCGCGTCGTTTATTTATTCTTTTATATCTTAATCTTTATTCTCTATTAATCTGTCTTTTCTGTCTCTCTCTATCTCTCTCTCTCTCTTTCTCTCTCTCTTTCTCTCGCTCTCTCCTATTCCAGTGCGCGATTCCTCCTCGTCTCCTTTTTAAACTTGCCCCCGTGTCCCTCTAGATTATACGCATACCGCCCTTTATAACTTTCTATTGCTCGTTATAGGTATAAATTATAATATACACAACATTCCGTCTTCTCTCTCTCTCTCGCTCGCTCCTCTTTGCGTACATATATATATAATATATATAGTATCGTGTTACGTACTAAACTATTAAAATACTAGTATAAATATCTCTGGACAATCGATGCACACGCGCGCGCCTTCTATTTTTTCTCCTCCCGTTCCGTCTTTCTCCGCGCTCTTTTGGTCTTGTTCGCGCGTGTGCCTCGCTCGCCTCTGCACTTCTCTCTCTCTCTCTCTCTCTCCTTCTCTCGCTGTCTCTCTCTCTTTCTCTCCGCGTACGGCGCGTATATTTCATATAGTAGCGCGAGACGCGAATCCGCTCCGCGGCCAAGGCGCGACACTCCCGTGAGAAGTGAATGAACCGCGGGAGCGCGGGTCTTGTCTGCGAGCGAGACGTGCCGCGTCCTTCTCCTCGTTTTACGTTTATTGCTATTGGATTCATTGCACGGTGAGTTTCGCGCTCTCGCGAGCAGCGTTTGCTTCCCGTCTTTATTTATAACTTGCTCTCTCGCTCTCGCTCTCAATCTCTCTCTCTCTCTCTTTCTGTCCCTTTCTCTCTGCGACAATTGATATCACACACTCGGTGGCTCTCCTCAGGCGTTTTCCTCCGGTGCTGCTGTTGTTGACTGCTTTTTCTCTTTGGATAGCATCTTTTTTTCCTCAGCCGTTAGAGCTTTCGATCTGACTTTGCGTTGGATGTCGGGTGGAAGAAAGAATTTTTAGTGATGTTCGACGTTGCCTTTGTTCTTTTTTTTTTCAATTTTTAGGATAATGAACACATGAGAAAATTCGTTTGTAAATTATTTTTATGATATAATAACGTTGATGATTTTTTTTTTCTTAAATTTTTGCGCATTTTGGTTAACACATTTTTAAACAATCGAAGGTAAATACATTTTTTTTTAATTTAGCAATAATTTTAATTTTTGCTATATAGTTTCTGAAAAAATTATATATTCTACATTTTATTTTGATAAATTCATCAAACATATAACTATAAATAGTAATAATTTTTTTAACTACAATTTCATTATAATAAATTTAATTTCCTAATACTTCAAATTCGAGCTACTACTTACAAATAATCAATTTCAATTTCTCAATTTAGAACTGGAAACGAAATAACAAATTATCTTTAAGAAACATTTTACGCAAGCTATATTTTCTTTCATCGCGAAAATTTCAATAAGTAACTCCAATTTAATTTTTTTTTTTATAATAACCCTCGTAACGCTGCTTCATTGTCTGCTCGGAAAAGATGCTCAGCACGAATTACGTCATTGTCGGCAAGGAAATGCGATTTATTATTATCGTCTATTGCTTTTTTTTTGCTCCCCCAAGTCGGGGGGGTGGAACTATTTTTTTCTGACTATAACTCCCACCTCGTTGTTAACGCACGATCAACAAGTGAAAAAGTCGCAGTTTCAATAATAGAAGTAAATAACGGCGGCACAGTTTTCTTATAAGCGGGTAGCGTTCTATAAGCAAAATAATAATACTTTTATATCTTACTATCGGTAAAGGTTATTTTCGATCTAATCTTTACCGTTTTCGAGAAGTATGATTGCAGGTGATTTGCTATCAATAGGAGGTTATTTACGGAACACTGGAAAATCATAATATTTCTAATGTTTATGTAAAGTATGGATATTTTTTGATTTTGAAATAATCATTAATGGGTAAGTAAGCTCGTTTAAAAATTTCAGTTTTGTAATGAAGTTTTTCACTTTTAAAATAATATATGTTGATGTGATAATAAATTTAAAAAATTAAACAGTTACCCTCTCCTTTTATGTCTCCGAAAGACTCTAATATCCAAATGAATTCCCAAATTTTCTCGAACAAAATATCAGAAACTACTTCTTTAAAATAATAACGAAGCGCCTATTGATTTCTGAAAAGTAGGCGCGAGAAAGAAAAAGACATTTTCAAGTCGAGAACACTCGCACGCGTCCACGCTCGCAAGAGTGCTTAACTGATAAAAAAATCTGAAGAGACGACATTGTCTATCGTGAACTTCGAGGAAAAAAAAAGCTTGGCTTTTTCAATCCCTTTTTCTTTCCGCCGCAGCCTTCATTAGCTCGGAAATCAATGCGCGGCTCTGTGCCGTATAGCATTATTAATTCCGTTGAGTAATTCATTAATTTCATTCACAACAAACTCGTCGCGATTGATAATTTTTTTGCTAGAAGTTAAGGTCTCGTGTATGCATACAAAGTGTATACGTGCTTTTTTTCACCTTGATGATTAATACGCGACGGAATAAGAAAAAAAGTAACAGTCGATAATATAGTAAATAGCAAGTCCACCGCGTTGTTCGATTGAAAAAATATATGAGTGCAGTGATTTTTTTTTTCTAATCGGCCAATAAATTTGCATGAATCGAGCCTTCGCAAATTTAAAACGTCCGCATAAACCGTGCGAAATTACAGCGGAGAATCCTAATTCCCGTAATGACCGCGAAATTTGAATTTCATCGCTCCAATAATTTCCAAACAGAGGCGAATTTAAATTATCGACTCGGATTTTAATGACGCGCCAATTAGAATCCATCGGTGCAGCGGCATAAAAAATTTCTCCGCCGTCGCCGTCGGAAAAGAAGCTCCTCGCCCGCCGCGGCTCGATATTTCTTATAGGCTAAGAGTGCGTGCTTAAAGTTTCATCCCTTCTTGCCTTCATCCTCGTCTCGTCGTTTCGAAATTATTCAAAATCCCTCTCTCTCTCTCTCGTACGTACGTCTGCACTCTAGCCGCTGTCCGTCTCTCTCTCTCTCTCCTTCCCTCGGCGCGTGCACACTCGAATATGCCGACCTCAAAATTAATCGATAGCTTGCATTTTACGCGTTAAGCACAAACTCGCTCTCTCTCTCTCTCTCTTTCTCTCTCTCTCTCGCTCTCCCTCTTACTCGCGTTCGCCACCTGACCTGGTTCGGTGGGCTGCGGCGCCGTCGCTTCCGCGCGTAGACGAGCTTTTTCGATCTCGAGCCGAAAGCGGCTGGGGCGGTTTTCTGGCTGTGCCATTGAAACGCGATTCGCGAAGCTTTTAAGGCACGTTTGTAGAACGTATTTAACGGTGGTTATGCTGCACTGATTGATTTTCCAAAAGTTGGCTGTATTTTTACTACATAGTTTCCGAGTCTATATCTATTGTTTCTTTTAACGAGGCTTCGATGACGTTACCGCGAATTCCGCCCGTCTCCCCGTTTCGTTACGTATAATATTAAGTCGAAGGTGTGTATTTTATAAATTGATTAATCGCAAACTAATTAATCTGCTCGGGCGAGAACCGACGCGATCTCGAAAATCCTTGAGAGTGAAGCCGGCCTTCGAAGCATTCCAGCGCCGCGCGGTCGGGTGAGCTTCATCGGCGCTGGCCCATCGGCGATATATGCCTTCGGTGTATTATTCTAAATGCTCAATAAGCTCTCTCGCTCTCGCATTACGCCGATAAAATTCCAGGTCCGAAAGGAGAGGAGTCCAACCCCCTTTCTCGCTCGGCGCGTCAATAAACGACGTGCGAAAGATCCCCGCGCCGGTTTGCGCGAAGAGCGACGCGCCGATTCGATTATGGTGTGTATCCTCGAGGCTCCGCGAGAGAGAGAGAGAGAGACTCCTTGTGTATAGAACCCGAGAGAGCCGAAAAGGGTTAATCACGCGAGCGTATCTCGCGCCGCCGCCGAGAGTTTATACAGAAAATCGTGCGAACGTGTGCGCGCGAGCATAATTATCCATCAACGCCTCGCGCCGCCGAGAGAGAGAGAGAGAGAGAGTGAGTGTATCGCCGATCGTCGTGCCGGGAGGGGGGGAGTAGGCTTTACCGCATATTGCCGAAGCCAAAGTGTGCGTGTCCGTGTGAGCATTGGCTAACGGAGAGATCCTTACGCGCGATATTTGCTAGCGGAGCCGGGGCTGTGCGTGCGAGTAAGAGGGCCGAATGTGCATGTGTGCGGGAGAGAGAGATGGGAGTAAACTAGGCACTGCCGAGTGAGTGGCGTGATAACGAGAGAGAGACGGGGGATTTTCGAATCGACGCCCCTTTTTTTCAGCCTCGCGGGTTGAGGAGTTTAGATTGTTTTCTCGAAACTTTCGTCGGCGAGTCTTTATCGCGGAGCCGTTTTGCAAAAATTAGTTATCGGCTGCGAGTGTGCAATAAGTGGATACGATGGAGGAAGAAACTCTGCCTTCGAAGCAAAAACTTGCTTATTTTTAGTTTAAACGTCCTTTAGAACATTTTTAAAGCTCTATTTAACTGCAATCGTTCACTCGCCGAGGAAGAAACTATTCGCTTGCTAATTTTTTTTTTTTCTTTTTTTCCCGTTACTCTCGCTTATTCATTCGTTTTACGAGTCTTTTGTCGTCCGATACGGCAGAAATGACGTAAAATCCGTGAGAGAGCAGAGCACCACGAACAAAGTTACGGCTTTTCAATCGTCGTCTACAAGCCATAATAATCAATTAGCCCTAAAACAAAAAGATTTTTCAGAAACTATATCTCCTCGTCCTCGTTTAGAACGAACACTTGGAAAACTGGCGCTTCTAATTGTACAAACAACTTATCATACTTACAACGATCTTTACAACAGCAGTCGAGCGTAAACGCTTAATATATATATAGATAATTTGAAAGGTAAAAAATAATGAGCCAACGTTTTAGCTGCTTTCGTGCTCTCTCTCGAGTATTTGATATCGAGTCTCGCCTTCTCGCGCACAATCAATCCTTCGACTCTTACAGATGCATTCGGTGATAAAATACTATATGCACAAAAGGTAAATGCTCGAGCCAGGCGGTTTATCGTAGCCTTTCCCTTCTTTCTCCCCAGTCGAAGCCTAGAAGTCTATATCTTACAATCAGTCGAGTGCGCCGTCGGTCGTTTTACTAACACGTTATACGTATATTATTACTTTCTTTGCTTCGATACAACTCGCTTGACAGATATACTTTTTCGTTTTTTTTTCTGTTTTTTTTCTTTTTTTTTCTTTATTTTGCTCGCAACAACACAATAATTTCCGAAGCGGGGCGTGAGCCTCGCGCGCGGGAAAATTATAATAGAATATAATAATGGAATGCTTGCAATTGTCAACACACATGTTCGAATCTTTGCCTTTTTTTTTTTTTTTTTCATTGCACCGAAAAAATATAACCTCGCCTGAAGATACGGTAACCTTGATTCGGTATAGATAAACTTTTCAAACGTCTTAACAATTTGACTCTGCAACGCGTCGAGAAACTCATGATGCAAATGATATATATGAACGGCGAAAAAAAGGGGAAGGAGAACGAAGCGGGGATGAATGAGGAGAGAAATCAAAAGATGATAAACCAAAAAAAAAGTAAATGCTTTTCAAAATAGTAGGAGTTTATATTTTTATAATAATATAATGTTAAAACTAAACAGAATGGTACATAATAATCCTAAATAATAATAAAATATAATAATAATTAATTCTATTGCGTTAGGATGTAACAAAATAAACCTTAATTAACTTAAATAGATAGCCGCATTGTAATGTACGCGATATATTGATGAACCTAATATGTCGCACAATTTGATGCAGTGGTTCCGTATATCGCAGTGATAAATTCAATAAAAGTAATAATAGACACTACAAGTAAATTCATAATAGTTAATAATAGTTAATTAAAAAGAGAAACAAAGCACCGTCATCACATCGGGGCCGCAACGTCCGCAAGTCCGCATTGGGAACCAACGGAAAACCCCCCCAAGGAACTTTAGTCCAGAAACATATTAATAGTCGTACTAGCATTAAAGTATGGTATTATGCAGGCACCTAAAATTATCCTACAGTACTTAGTGTTTAAGCGCGCTCGGACGACTCTCCCCACCGCCGGTGTCTTGTCGAAAGCTCTTAACCGCTAAAAACTCCATCCTCCCCCCTTCGACAGCCAATTACAAACAATTGAGATCGACAATTAATTTTAATCGTTTAAGTACAATTTTTTAGAATCCTAAATCCGGCTAAAATTTTTCCCGCGCAAGCTCTCCCTCTCTCTGTCTCTCTCGAAAATTCGCCTCGGCCTCTCGAAAATTAGCGTTCTCCAGCCGACAATGGTTCAAAGCGAAATATACAATTTCCGCCCACGCCCGAACGCGCTCCGAAAATTCGCGACTTTCTCCGCGGCTCTGAGGGAGAGTCGACCGAATGGAATGAGATCAAATTCGAAAATAGAGAAAAGGTGTGAAGCAGTCAACCATACGAGTGTGTCTGTGTTTCCGCGCGTCCGTTTCGGTGTGATACATAAATATATATATGTATACGCATATAATTCGCAGACTCGCACGAACGAACGCCGCGCGCGTGTGTGTGTGTGTGTTTTGGTCGAGTCGAGCTTGAGAGAGTTTCGTCATCTGTCGTAAAAACTCGACGCGACTCGGCGCGATAACCTAAAGGAAAGCCAAGCGCTGCATGCAATATATACGTATATCTGTGTGCGCGATCCGCCGTGCCGATATATATGTATACGATGGCAGCCCGCGCGTCTACGTACGTACTGCGTGGTGAGAAAAACGCTGCTGCTGAGGACTGTGGGGGTGGGGGGTGAGAGGGTGAAGGAAGCCGCCGCCCTTAGCGGCGCCGATAAACGAAAAGGGAAGAAGACGTTGATTAAAAATCGTCGAAACAATGCTGCTGCGGGCTCGAGGCGCTTTTTCTCTTTATTGAAGCCACAGCCGATATCGCTGTGAAATATTAATCCCCGCGCTCCTCGTCGTCGCCTCTTTATTTTTCGAGCGACGAAAAGCAGCCTCCGCGACGAGATGTGCTTCTCGCCGCGGCGAACACGAACTTCGGCGTCGCCTCGCGGGCCGCGGTGTGTGTCCTCGAACAATAATTTGCCCCCCCCCCCTCCACCCGGCAGGAAAGTTGCGCGCTTGATATTCTAATAAGTGCCTTATGATAAAAGCGCACGCGCGCGCGCTCCCCGTTTCAGCTGAAATGCGCGCGCGATTCCGCGTTCCGTTCGCGCGCCGCCGAGCGGCGTCGTGTGGCCTAAAAGCTCTAGAATTATTAACTGGAACTTTGCTAATTGATTGTACTCTACGTCAGAGGTGCAGTTGTCCGTCGTGCCGCGATTTACGCTATTCGCCGGTTATGTTCTTACGAGCTCTCGTTCTTTTAGTTTTTTATACGGTGGAAATTATACGGTTTCGTAGAAAATAAGTATGCCGGGGATGATGGCCGAGAAGTAAACAATCTGTGATTTTTATCGCACTTAAAACACTTTCTCGAATTTAAAAAGAAAACCCAAGCACCGTTGTAAACCAAGCCCGTTTCCGAAAAAGTCAATTACTCCGACCCAGAATTGGTTCGCTATCTCCCAGCCATCATCGAGAATAGGCTACTCAAAAGTTTATCCAATTCCGATTAGACTTTGGCAGGCGTTCAAAGCAATTGTCGAACGTCGCGAGGCGACGTGCTTATCTCTTTCTCTCTCTCGGCGAGAAAACCGCCGGGAGGTTCGCGGGAGAAAATGAGCGTCACTGTCCAATTTGCGATTTATCCAACGTAATCGCTCGCGTCATGCGCAAGTCGATAGCGAGTTTGATTCTTTTTCTTTCTCTCTCTTGCGCGGCGCGCGGTTTCGCCGTTTTTTCCCACCGCGAGATCATTATATTTTTAGACCTTCGCGCGGAGCGCAAGGTTACGTATCGAACGTCGCCGGTTTCCGGGATTCGTCGAACGTGGGAATGTAGATTTTCAGTCGGCGTGGGGGAAATCTGAGATTCCGTCGACGACCCTTACGTAAAAGAACTGGAATAGATACTGGATTAGCGAGTGTTTCGGTACGGTATAAGTATTGTTTGATCGCGTTACTATTGTTTAACTTTCATTTGTTAAAACGTTACAGCAGTTTCATGTAGGATTACTATTATTGAGAATATATTCATTTATCAGTACCTACTTTGTCCTTTTACCCGAGGATAAATAATCATTCAGTAGAAAAAGTCGGCCGAGGTAAGGCGTCTTTGAGAAAAAAAAAAAAAAAAAATACGTATAAAACTTGAATTTCGTTGTTAAAAATGCACCGTACAAAGTCCACATTCTCACATTCGCGAGAGAAGACTCGAAAGATACACAAAGCGCAGAATGCGTAAATTCCTACCGCGCCACGACATAGCCTTTCCTGCTTGGCTTAAATCTACAATTACTTATTAATGCGTGCACGTGAGGATGAAGAGGACAAAAAAAAAAAAAAGAGGAAACACCCCAAAAGGAAGAAGAGAAAAGGGTTGAGAACGCGCTCGACGTATCTTTCTTTTTTTTTCTACCATAGAACGAGTTCGCGCGGGACACGTGAAAGCTGGCTCCTCCCTTTCAAACTCCCTCCGTTCGTTTAACAGATAAATATGTACAATCTCCGACGGCCCGTCGTAGCCCGGCGCGAACCTCGAAATAAATAAAATTAATTAATACTTCTGGCAATAATGTCCTTGCGGGATCGCTCGGAATCGTGCGAGACGCTCGTTTTACATAATTTTCGCTATAAAGCAAAAGAGAGCGTTAAGCAAAAAAAAAAGAGAAAAAAAACACAGAAAAAAGAAGGCGTCGTCAAATTTCGAGTCGATCGTCAGCCAATAGATTAAGCTTTTATCACTACGTTAAAAAGGCACGTCGTTGCTACTCTACCGATCGAGGACCGACCCGCGCGATTCCGCATCGAGTCCCGTCGCGGATCTTTCTCTCGACTACGAATCTCCACCTACGCGAGAGAGGATATATATACACGCGTCGCGCTAAGTAATATATAAGTAACGAGCACCTAACTCTAAGACCGTTATATCATACAAAACGCACAGGTACACGCACTCTCTCTCTCTCTCTCACTCTTTCTCTCATCTCTAAGCTACGGGAACTTGAAACCTATACTTGTAAACTTTCCTACCTAATATAAACGTTGCCGACTTACATAGGACGAACGAGAGATAAAGGACGAAGGGGGAGGGGAGGTTTAGGAGGAGAAAGGAGGTTTCATCGCGTCGCCGCGCGATGGATATATATACTTTGCGAGGCGTTTTATTTTTTTTTTTAAGCGCTTGACAGGCCTACATCAGACGGACCGCCGCGCGCGCCAAGGATATGTAATGCGAGAGTGCGTTTCCGTTAACGCGGATATTTATCTCGCGGATATATATATTGTTCGATAGAACCGATGCGCGCTCCTTTCGCCGCCGAGTGTGTGATTTAGCCGCGATTGCCGAGAGAGCTCTCTCGCCAGTTCCCCCCTTTTCCAGTCGTTCGATGCGCGATCTCGAAAGTGATTTTCGGTTTTAAAAGTGACGAGAAACTCGTTCGCCCCTCCCCCCCTCTCTCCCACTGAAGAGCCGACGGAGTCCTGCAAAATTTAGCGGTCACGAGACAATTTAGCCAAACGGTGCCAGAGCAAATTTGCTCTCGCGGCGATCGCGAGCTAACAGTGTACACGCACACGCACACACGCAGTGCATAATCATCGGCGCTCGATCGCCGACGTATATACTTGCAAACAGTCGCACGGTTTACCCTGACCGATTCCGCAAGCGGCGCACGCGCGTATATATCGGGTGCGGGAGAGGTGCCGTCCAAGTGCGAGGAGGGAAGCAGGAGCTGGACGCGGACCATTGTAATAATATTCTCGCGAGGAAAGCTGCGCTGCGACTCGATTCCGGCGGCTCAGTTATCGCGACGGAAAACGCCGCAGATGGAATGCTGCCGAAGTCTAACTACGACGGATTTTAGCGTATTAAATTATGCATCTACTTTGTAGGTACTTGTCTAGTAATATGTATATTCATCACAGCTCTGAGATCACTCTCGTTTTCAACAGTTTTCTAATCCTACTTTTTTTGTAAATAAATCACATATTGGGTTTCTTTTCAATTTCGCGATATTTTTTGTCAAGCCTCGAAATTTTGGAAATTTAGATAATCTAGCTAACGAACAACTCCGATTAAGTTACCTACCCGTCGCATCTCGTCGAATATGCTTCCGCGAGGTAAGTATTCTAATTGTAAGCACCTTTCTCGAACCGATTGCGTCGAGTCGAGCGTTGAAAAAAAAGAGACTCGACTCGGCGAAAATTTAACATAGCTTATATAGGTTAAACAATTTTTTCACGCGACAGGAATAATTTTGATTGTTTTTCCGTGAAATTTAAACTAGAAAAATCGCGTTCTTCGGCCTTCGAAGAGCCGGCGCGCGACTTTGAATATTTCGAACGCAAGAGTGAATATGTTTCAATTCGAAACTCGCCGGAATGTTTCGTCTCGTCGTTACAGATTCGAAATGTTTTTTTTTTCGACGAGCTCAGAAACGAGTGAGATTCGATCGTTAAACCGTAACGTTGGTCTATAAGCGTCAATGCGTGAAAAAATGCGAGACGCGATTGAGAAAATCTCGAAAGCGAATCCGTATATGCCCTTAATTGGTCCTTGGAATAAATGAGAGTCTTCACCATTCCAGTTTTTTTACTATCTAACAACTACGCGTTTATTTAAATTTTCTTACTTTA
Organism: Ormyrus rosae; assembly: GCA_035047165.1. NCBI lineage: Eukaryota > Metazoa > Arthropoda > Insecta > Hymenoptera > Ormyridae > Ormyrus > Ormyrus rosae. Next base: position 571,563 of record JAWWML010000032.1, on the reverse strand, counting down.
GATCTTAGCGTCCAATTCAATTTACAAATAACTTTAGAAAAAAATAAGTTTCAATTTTTTTTTTTTTTTTTTAATCTTATCTCGTAAGTCTCATCTTTTCGCAAATATCAACAATTTTAATTAATTGCAAATAAACGTTATGTAAATACTGATTTGTCTATCATCGTCCGTCGCTCCCACTGAGCCAGATCATCACTTTCATCGAGCTTTATCGAATCGCAATTGAGATACCGCAGCTTTCTTCGCGAAAAACACATCAGCGTTACGTAAACGAGACATTGTGTAGGCGAATGCGTGAAAATGAATGATCGCGTTTTTTTTAAATTAGTTCTATCAAACGAAGGTATAAGTCTACGTCGAAGTACCAAAAAAATCGTCGTATCGTACAAATTTTGGTACAAAAGTTCGATAAAAAATAATCGCTTCTCAGAAAAATTAGTCAATCGTATCAATCTTTTCGCAAACTTACCAAACAAGCGATCCGTACCAATTCCTCGTTACCCGAACGAACGTCTGCTAAGCGAACGAAAAAGCACTACGGCGACTCTTTTTTCCCCGTCCACGTTCACAGCTATGCGAGTTACGAATGCGAGGACTCTTAGTGTGTGAATGTGTCAAAGACGAAACGAAACAAACAAAAAAAAAAAGAAAAAAAAAACGTGAAACATAAGAGAAAAACGGTGCTCGTTTTATTGCACTGTCTCCGATGGCTACCGCATCATCAGGTATATAGTTTTATATATATGCTTGGTCTGTTCTAGTAACTCATTGCCAGTAACTCTACCTTAATCTTTAAAAACTACTGCCCTCCGTCTGATTGCACAACATTTCTTTACTCGTCGGACGACAATCTTTCGCGTCGGATCGATCGCGCACGGAATATGTGTGCCGGCTTTGCAAGGAATGTGGAGAGAATGTGGAAGTGGGCCCCTCGAGTCGTCGCTCGACGGTTTCGGCGATTTAAGGGAAATATTGCTCATCGAGGGTTTTGCCGAGACCGACGAGCGACGACCGACGACCCCTTCTTCGCTTCCCTGCGCAATCGATTCGCGCCGATTGGTGCAAAAGAATCGCGTCGCACGTCATCACCGTCAGCGCACTCCTAACAATGCATTTGCTTATTACTTTTTTTTATTATTTTTGTTCATCTACAATATTTCATCTACTATAGTGTACCAACTCTGAAATAGCCGTGCCGTCTAAAAAGGGGTGTACATCCTTGATCCACGACGTGCCGGTGGTTAATTAATCCCTTGCTGTTTTTTTTCCAAAGTCGCTCGTCTTCCTCTTTTCTTCGTTCCGATCGTCGGCGAACAAGAGAAAAAGATCGGCCCTCTCTTTGTCTTTTTTTTTTTTTTCATCGTTTTGTTAATTCATCCTCAACTGTATAAAATATTCTGAATCGTATCAACAACAGTCACATCGTACATTCGTACAACGTATTAGTACAATCGTTACAATAGCTATATAGTTTATCGTAATCAATATAATATTCACAGCATTTTATCAAAATCTCTTAAAAGCACCAATCGTGGCGGCTCAGACTCGCGCACTCACTCATTCGCACTCTCTCTCTCTCTTTTTCTCTTATTCTGTTCCGTCGCTCCCACTGTCGTAGTCGTCGTGGTCGTCGTCGTCGTCGTTAATTCTCCTAACGCCTGCAGAATTTTTCGCCGCTCGATGGACGCGAACCCAAGCAAAAAATTCTTGCTAGTCTTCGTTTGGGTGTCGTCATTTTCTCTCACTTTCTCTCTCTCTCTCTCTCTCTCTCTCTCAGCGTCTCTGTCGGCTTTGTCCTCTTTCGTTTCTAAGAGATTTCACCGATAATGATGTATATATATATATAATATTTATATTTGTATAATATATATTTTTTCATATATATACCGTTGTCGCACTAAACTGACCTTATAATATTTATACAACACGCGTATCGAGACGATTTTCTACTTTTTTTTTTTTTATTCATTCGTAAACCCGCTCTTCTATTCTTTTCCCTTAAAGCACTGATTAAGCGAGGGAGCATCCGCGCAATAATAATCTATCCTTTTATTTAGCGTGTCCCTCCCCCCTCTGGACACGAGTGTGTCTGTGGTGAGTGAGCGAGTGTGTTGTGTGTGTGCGTGTGTGTGTGTGTGTGTGTGAGTGTGATCGTGTTCGAGAGTGTGGGTGTGCCTAACGAAAAATCATCACAGGACTAACTATATAAAATACCTCGCGGCCTCGCGTCTCTCTCACTCAGTCACTCTCTTACCAGGCCGCGGCAAGGCAAGGCAACGCTCGCTCGGGGGAACAACTACGAACAACAGGACGAGAACGTCATCGGAGAGCGAGTAGGAGGAGGAGGGCCAGCCGGCGCTCCTCCTCGGGGCTGCGCTGCTGCTGCGGGGTTTGGGCTGCTGCTGCTGCTGTAGACTGCTCTAGAAGTCGTCGGCGGCTCGTGTTGGTGGTGGTGTTGGTGGCGGTGGTGGCGGTGGCGGTGGTGCGGATGGTGCGGATGCGCTGCCTCCCTGCCGCTGCTCAGTGGTGCGAGTGCGGGTTCGGCGGGTTCTGGGGCGCGTTGGAGGCCGCGGCAGCAGCAGCCGCCGCCGCAGCGGCCGCGGCAGCAGCGGCAGCGGCGGCGGCGGCCTGGGCCTCCTCCTCGGCCGCGGGGTCGACCGGGCTCGGCGACAGGAACTTGCGCACGTACTTTGGGTAGTGGGTCTTCTCGTGGGCCTTGAGTATCGTCGACCTCGAGAAGGTCTTGCCGCAGAGCGAGCAGCGAAAGGGCCGCTCGCCCGTGTGCACGCGGCAGTGGTCCTTCATGTGGTGCCTGAGCTTGAAGGCCTTGCCGCAGAACTCGCACTTGAAGGGCCGGTCGCCCGTGTGCGCCGGCAGGTGGCTGATGAGCGAGCCGACGTCCGGGAAGGACTTGCCGCAGAACTTGCAGAGGACGACGCCGCTGCTCGGGTCCGAGTGGACGGCCGACGCCAGCTCGAGGTCCATGGGCTCGAGCGGGCCCACCGCCGCCGCCCCCGGGGGGTAGTGCGCCTCCGGGGGCAGGTGCAGGCCCGTCGGCTCGAGGCCCAGCTGCGCCTGCAGCTGCAGGTGGGCCGCCTGCTCGCGGTACTTGAGCGACTCGAGGCTGTGCGAGAGGATGTGCCGCGTCAGCTTGCTCTGGTGGAGGAACGAGGCACCGCAGTACATGCACGCAAACACCCGCTCATCCATACCCATCAACTCCTGCAACCAAACAAAATTAGGAACATCAACTTCTTGCGTCATCTCTCGCTCTCTCAAATAAAGCTCGCTCGCTCAGTTATTGACTGTGACTCAACGAAAACCTTTCGACTCTTCGTCGGTAGCAATACAGCTAGAGCCAACACAGCTCTCACGCGACATATTTTCATTTTCACTAGTTTTCAAGTTCATTGTTTTTCTCTTTGCTCCAGCCTTCTCTATCTGCCAAGTATTATGTGTTTGTGCTATAGTGTTTTAGATATACAGTGTCTTAGATCGCGACTCCGTCCAGCTTTCATTCGCTCGTCGGAGGGTCATGGAGGACTAATGATCGCCGGTGCAAAGTGTCGCGAATGAGATCGGCCAGTGTGTCTTCGCTCGATTACTTTCCCGATTCACCAAATTTCTCCCGCCCGAATTCACCTTCCCCTTTGCGAGAAGATCAATTCGGCCGATCTCGAGATTCCTCTATGCGTATCTCAGTACTTTGATATAAGCAAGAAATTCGCGTCGATGAAACTTCACGTTTTCGTTAGCGAAAATTGAAATTCCCATCGGATCAAAGGTGAAGTTGATTGGCTCGACGTGCTACTCCCTCCGTCTCTCGCTCTCTTTCGACTTGGATTTTTGACTTGTACGTTATGCCTTCGATTCAATAAAATTGCAGAAAGAGAGACAGACACAGATCAAGGATAGAGACAGAATATATATATATATATAGCCGAGTGCACTCTGCACCTCCCCGGAAGCGAAGAAATTCGGTGAACCTTCGGACTCTGGCCCTTCATTCGGCTCTTTTTTGATTTCGGAACAATTTTTACAAAAAAACGCAAGCTAAACATGTCGTGTATATCATTCGTGTATGTACACAAGAGTGTGGCGAGAAGTGTCTTCCGCCGCGTTTTCTATTATAGCTTTGCTTTTCACTGTATACTTTAATTATCATTTCAAAGAATGTACATTATTTCATTTACTTTTTTCTATATTGTATATATATATACATTGAGGATGCACGGCAGCAACACAAGAAGTTGACGCTCATTTTTGTTTGGCGCGCTCGCGAGACGTTCCAGACATTAAAATAATTATCTTTGTGGTTTCTTTTTCTTTTTTTTTTTTTTTTCATATAAATTATTTATTACAATCGGTTAGCTTCGATGGTGAAGAACAAAATAAGTAGTGATAATTCAACAAATGCGTGTAGTACAAAATTTCTAATTAGTAGGATAAAAAAAAAAAATAAACAGTATAGAGTAATAAACAATCGAACAAAAACATCTCAGCAGCAGGAGCCACCCCAAAGTCCAAACTCTATCACGAGCTCAGATTAAATTCTTTACATTGAAACTACTTTAAACATTGAAATTAGCAAAAAAATACCCACTTTAAGAATCAAGAAAAACCCAGCGTGTTCTTTTTTTTTTTTTTCATTTCCATGGACTTTCGAACGGCGTTTGTTCTTATCATCTTTTTTTTTTTTGTTTCGTTATACTTTTGCAGTTCGTCGCAAAATTGCGCGGTGAGGCAAGTTTGCGACGCAAAGCAAGGGTATAAACATCGGAGCAAAGGCAAATTGCATTCAACGCAAACAGCAACCGAAAGACAAATATATATAATATATAGAATATAATAATATATATATGACAATGTGACAAAGTAAGAAAGTAAATGATATATGCGTAGTACGTACTGGATATATGTTGACAAAGATGTTTTATTTTTATTAATAAAAATTTTTTTTTTTTTTTACGAAAAAATTATTCTTTTGTAAAGACACATGTGGATGTACACGAACGTTATGGAGTGTGCGCGCGTGTGAGTGTGGCTGCGCGTCATATTGTTTGTGCGTGTCTGTATAATGAAATCTTTACAAGTCGCGAGCGGGAGGAGAATAGATCTCTTCGAGTTTTTACGTGCGTTCGGGGGGGTCTGTGTGTCGTTCTGAGAGAGAAGTGGAGAGAAAAATTTCGATAGCTCGATCGCGAGTGCGTGCGTGTGTGTCTTTCCTTCCATTGTGTGCGTGGAGAGGTTAAATAAAAAAACAAGACAATATAATGGCCAAAAACGAAGGTCAACTTCTTTGATAAAAATGAGCCGGCGCCGGGCACAGAGGACGACGCGCGCAAAACCAACGGCCGCAGTAGATTATCGAAGCGATTTCGCGGCTCGACAATGCTTATTTAATCGTCAGGAATCGAGAGAACCGAGAGAGGGAGAGAGAGAGAGAAGCAAATTAATCGTACGGGAGCAACAGGCTGGGCGATTTTCGGGCGGCCGCGTGTACAGCGATCGATTTCCAGCTCCCCGTTCTCGCGACACTCGTGTTTCCTTTTTTATTTATTTCTTTTTTTTTTTTCGTTCGTTCGTCGTCTCTCCCGCGCAGTTACTGCGCAAAGCAAGGAAAAACTATCGGCCGTTATGCTTTCTTTTATTCGGCGCGAGGAATTCGTCAAGCGGAAAAAGAGTCACGCTCTCTCCTCTTTATCGGCATTTTCGAATTGCGATTTTGCCGAGATATATATATATTCGCGCGGCGCGGCAGAAGTCGAACGTCTCTCTCTCTCTCTCTCTCTCTCTCTTTCTCTCTATGCAGCGAGGAGAAAAAAATGGCCGAGAGGGGGGGCCCGAAGGAGGAGGCGAACGTGAGGCTTTGATAAGAAAGATAAAAGAGTAAAAGAGAGAAAATGGGATGCACATATAGAACTACGGCAAAGTAGGCAGCGGGAAGCTGGACTCGAGTCTAGTTTTGTTCTTTTCTTTATTTATTTTTTTTCTTTTCTTTCTTTCTTTACTTTTGACTTGCTTTTTGTCGTACAAAATATTGCATTGTTGATTCTTGCTGCCATTGAATTTAAATAACTACTTGCTTAAGAATCGAATAACTGAGCGAAAGATATTTTATTTTCGAGCATTACCATATTTTCCGTGAAATAAAAGATACAAGATTTTTCGCTCGAAGCGCTTTTAATATTAATGATCGCCTTGCGGAAGTAAAATTTAACGCTTTTATTGGACAATTGTTGAGCTGCATTTGTATCTTTTAGTACTTTAAAAATATGGTAATTGCATAATCTTTGTATTTAATGCAAGAACATATTTAACAGATCATCATTGCGAAAACACCGTTTATGACCGTGAATTTTGATAATACTTTTCAGTAGTAAAAACGCACTATCAAGAACAGTAAAGAAAGGTCCGGTCTTGGATTTTCATAAAACTTTGAAGTCAAAAGCTACTTTCAACTTTGAAAGCAATCGCAATTACTTTTTACAACATTTATGCAATATAATCTCTTGTAAAAGGTCGAATGAAAATCCAATACTTCTGCAGCCAATACCGTCCTTGAAAGTGGCAGATAACTGATTTGCAAAGTATCTACAAAAGAGCGATATACACCCCGAGTCTTTTAAAAGTTCGAACTGAGCACAGAGAAGAGCACTGAGAATACAAAAAATCCGTTCGAACGCAAGAAAAACTCGGTGTTAAGGTGTGCAGCGGACAGCAAAGCACTTGGGCACATGCAGCAAACCCACCATGCAATTATTAATCTCTTGAGCAACTCCGATATATAAAAAAAAAAAAGAAAAGTATATATTCCATAACGACATCCATATAATGAAATACAAAGTTCGCCAGCCGCGTCTTCGAAAAAACGAACACAGAGGAACGGAGGCCTCGAAATCGCGCCGCGTCTACAAAGAGAAAACCAATAAGAGACGTGGAAAAACGTAAGGAGATCGGTATAAACGAAAAGCGTCAAAATTTCGAAAGGCAAAGTGAGAACATATAGTATCCCGAGACGAATCGCGGCTGCAATTATTATAAATAGGCATTGTCGCGCGGCGAAAATACGCCGCGTATATTATCTCATCTGCAACCTGCGTCAGTCGTCGCGCGATTGCAGATGAACTCATAGCCGAGAGTAGTGCACGTAATATCCGCGAGTCGGCCGATGTTACAGATGCATTCGTAAACGAAATCGAGATAAAAAAAAAAAAAAAAGAAAAGGAAGCGAACAGAATAACGAACGAACGAAGGTAACGCAAGAAATAGTAATAACAATAAGTAACAATAACAATAATAATGATAATGATAATAATATTGACTGTATACTGTTATATATGTATATATAATATTAAATATGTATATTTATGCAGAGCAGAGAGAAATACAAGAACAAGAATAATCGATAAGATATCCAAGTTGGACAAATGCAAGAAGAGAGAGACTCACCGGATCCGGCGGCAATCGGTAGTCGCTGGACATTTCGCTGCTCGCGCTCCGCTCCTCCGTCGACCTCTCCCAGTCCACTTCCTTTTTCAGAGACTGCGAAAGGACACGTTTTCACTGTTTAGATCGTTACACGTCGATTGTCCCGCTTGGCTGCTTCTTTTTCTTTTTCTTTATCTTTTTATTTCTGCTTTTTAACGTCGCCGGGGGTGTACGTTCGCAAAGTGGGACAAAAGTTTGAACTTGGGGGACGCGCCGAGAGGCTATAGGCTAATTTCGGCGAAAAATACACTGCAAATAGTAAACTCTTTGGGGGACAGCAAAAGATTACTGAAGGTTCGAAGGATTAAGTTAAAGTGGCAAATTTTCCAAGTGGGGAGATCAAGGGAACTTTGAGTTAGTTTTGTTAGAATAGGGTGAATTTGTGGGAAGGACGGTTCTTCGTTTTGCAGGCAATCGGACAGATTTCTTTTGGAATAAGAAGTAAAAAGTGCATAATTGTTATTTATTAAATAAAGTATCTGGAAGTTAGCTTTTTAAGGAACTTTTAATAAAATTTTAATAATAACTAGAAATATTAATAAAAAGTTACAACATAAAACATGAATCATATGAAGCATTTTGACTAACTATTATTTATGAATATTTATGAAATATAGGATAATACTTACTGATTACAACTGTAAGAGGAAAAAAGAGAGCTGTAAGATGTTTACTATTTGCATAGATTTTTACCGAAAATTTCGCATTTATAAAAGTATAAAATTTGACGAAAAAACGTGAATTCAATCGAACACAAAATTTTGAATTTGAGTTGAAACGTACTGAATTAAGACAGCGATTTCTCACGCGCAGGTCTTGAGTATTTGCATGAAATTCATTTTTATTTCACTCGCAAGTATTAAGTTTAAATGAAAAAAGAAAAGAATCGGCGTCGGGGGCTTTTTTTTCACCATATATCAATAATATAAATATAATAAATGGCAATACGAAAAGTTGAATTATCGAATGAAAAAGATAAAAAGAAATAAAAACACCTTCATGCGAATTCCCAATTTGAGATGTATAATATATAGTCCGTGCACGAGTGATAATAAGAAAGAAAAATGACTCACCAGTGGCACTTGCTGAACGGGCGGCAGTCCGGAGGGTCCGGCGAGGGGCTCCGTGCTGTGGGGGGACGGAAGTCGGCTGCCGATGGGTATCGTGACCGGGGCGACGCCCTGGGAGGCCGCCGCCACGGCGCTGCTCGTGTTGTTGCTGAGGCTCATGTCGCTGGGCCCGCTGTGCACCGAGAGCGGACTGAGGGAGCCCCTCGTCTCCTCCAGGCTCGCCGGCGAGTCCGAGTCGCGCCTGGACCTGGGCCGGTCGAGGGCCAGGGGCCCCGGGCAGGGGCTGCTCCGCCTGGTCTGCGGCGAGACCGGACAGTCCTCCGGCTCCTCCTGGCACTCGTTCTGATGCTGCTGCTCGCGCTCGTTGGCCGTCGGCGGGGAGCTGCTCCCCCGCGCTTTCTCCCGGTCCCGCTCGCGGTCTCTGTCGCGGTCCCTGCAGTCCCTGCTGCCGTTGCTCTCCTTGCTCCCGGCCTCGTGCCTCTCGTCCTGCGCGTCCTGTGCCATCGGCTCCGGCGGCTCTTGCTGATGCTGCTGTTGCTGCTGCTGCTGGTTCGAGGCAGCGGCGGCAGTCGTCGCCGTCGCCGTCGTCGTCGAGGAGGAGGTGGTCGACTGCTGCGTCGTCGTCTGCAGGCTCGAGTCGTTCTCCTTGGCCGCCGCCTGGACGGCCGCGGCGTTGATGTTGGTCATGTCGGCCAGGCCCTTGACCTTGAGGCTCTCGGCCGTCTTGAGGAGGGCTGACAGCTGGCAGTACTCGACGTTGACCTCGCCCTTGTACATGAAGTCGACGAGGGTGCGCAGCTCGGCGAAGCGCACGTCCTTCAGGATGACGATGGGATGCCGGTTCGGGTGGTCGAGGAACAGGGCCTGGAAGTAGCTCGAGCAAGCCGACAGTACGACCTTGTGAGCGCGTATGGACGGGCCCTCCGTGCACGCCAGGGTCACGTCCACGAGCGACTCCGACTCCAGCAGCTGACTGAACACACCCAGCAAGTTGCTCTGATGATTGTTCCACCTCAGGCAGTAATGCTCACTTCCCATGTCTGTACTGCCCACTGCAACCCTGCTGCAACACAAGAGAACACGCCCAGACGCGTTAGCTGGATGACGCCCGAATTAATCATAGCCCTGAGATCTGTTCCCCGAGACGCTTATTATTAGGTTATAATGCCGGTTAATGAGAAACGGAATGATTGCCGGTTAGAGGCTCTTTAACGGAGTTTAAACAAATACGTCTGTCGGGAGAGCCTTGAACGCCTGCGTTTTAAAGGCAATAAAAGAATATCTGCGAAAAAATTAGGTTAAATATGATTTTAAATGATTTCATTGCAGGCGCATTGAGTAAACTGCATAAATTTGAAAAATATCTTACTTCGTTCAAAAAGTTTTTTCTGCCGTTTTAAATTACAATTATTTCAAATTACAGCGGAGCAAAAAGAATCTCCTCAGCCTCTCGACGAGTAATTAAAGCATAAAAATTTCCTGAAAGTTTTTCAGAATTTTCTACGCAGAAGCGCAAAAAAGGCTCTATAAATAAATCGATCATAAAGAAATGCCCTTCCTCTCTTACGCAAGGAACGTCAGCCGCTCGGCCAGACGACGGTGCTTCTCTTTTTTTCTCTCTCTCTCTCTCTCCTGAAACGCAGGCATCCGCGAGAGAAACAAAAAAGCCCTGCCGCTCGCACGCGTGCGCGAACCTTTACAAAACACCTGTTCAGTAGCTTATCAGCTCGCGTCCACTAGCCCGAGAAAGACAGACGAAGCGAGAGAGAGAAGTGAGCAGAGAGAGTCTCGCTCGTTCCCCCGCACATAATGAATTATCAATCGTGTATTACACGTGGCGCTCTGATAATGCGTTGCGAAGTGCCGTCGTGTCTCGCCGCCTCGACTACTTTATCTGACGCACTCTCCTCTCTCTCTCTCTCTTTCTCGCGTCGCTACGAGCCAGTGCACACACCCACACGCTATACGCCGAGGTTGTTACGGCGTTCCGCAGAGTCTCGATGTTTTCGCCAATTTATCATCGGCCACGATAGCCGCGCGCGATCGCCATTTTTCAGCGAATATTTTTCAGCTATTTTTTTTTTTAATTTTTTTTTTATTACTCGCCAAGGCGGGAAGGTGGAGAGGGCGGATTGATTTTTCGGACCGACGGAATTTTTTTGTTTCGAAGGTATATATGTGGACGTATCCGTTTTTACGAGTTCGCGACTGCGGACCCCCGTTACGGATAATTTTTGGTTAATCGCGCGGTAAGCGATTTCTTTAGCGCTTTAAAAAGACGTTGCTTACTCTCTCTCTCTCTCTTTCTCTCTCTCTCTCTCTCGGCACTTCGCGCTTTCGGAGAATAAGGATAGTTAAGTTTTAAAGGGGACGTTTAAAACCGTAAAGGCAAACTTAGACAATGGAAGAGACGTTGCGAAAATGCTCTCGTAAAATTTTCATGTTGTTAACTGGCGACTAGTTAAAAATGTTTAAATAGCCCTTATTAGGGAAAGCGATGCATCAACTTTTAACTTTAAAATCATCGATGAAGCTCATCTTCTTGAGTTTTAATGATTTTCTGGTACAATATTTAACGAAGCTTCGCATCCCTGCGATAAATAATTTACTTCTCGCAAATATTGTCGAAACGGACTACATTGAAAAAGCCAGATTACAAAGTGAAACCAAAAAAAAAAAAAAAGAAACCTGTATTTTTCAAAACGATCTGCTTATCGTCGGACTCGGCTAGAAAATATTTTACACCCATTACGTAACAAAGTGACATCGGCTCCTCCACCCGCTCTAGAAACACGAAAATCCGCGCTCTCGTTAACTCGGCTTTCGGGAGCTCTCTTAAGCCGCTTGAAAATCCTCGCCGCTGCTGCCGCTGCTGCAGCTGGCTGTCTAAAAAAAAAAAAAAGAGCAGCTCGGCCTAAAAGCGGCCGGGCGCTCGGCGCGTGCACGCGAAAAAAAGGCCTCCTCTCGCGCGCGCGACTACGTCAAGATAGAACGAGAGAGAGAGAGAGAGAGAGAGAGAGAGCGAGCTTGCAGCACTTATTGATTCTTACTTCGGCCGCACGCGTAGTTGCAATACGGGCGTTATCTCGGTGTGTTGTTTTCTTCCCACTCCGCGAGCGCGCGTTCCTTCCTTTTTTTTTTTTTTCTTCTTTCCCATCGGCGCGGCGGCGGCGTTTAAAACCGCGCGTGTCGCTCCACGCACACTTGCGGGAGCGTAATCGCGCGCTGCGTGACCGAGGGGGGAAGCGCATGCGTCGAGTCGAGTCGAGCGAGGCGGAGGAAGGGGGCGAGGAAGAGCACGCATACTCGCGTGACACATGCATCTGCGAGAGGCGCACTCGCGATATACTAATTGCGTGCTTCGATTGCCCACTCGATTCTTGCCCGCTGCTGCTGCTGCTGCTGCTGCTGCTGCGTCCGACTACTATAAAGCAACTGCCAGGCCAAAGTGGACAAGTGCACACCGCGCCGAGAGCCGCGAAAAGGAAAACGAGCGCCGAGCCGGGGGGCTATTGATTTCGGAAAGTTTTTGCGCGCTGCTGCTGCAGGCTTTAATGCTCGGCTCGCACGATTTATGGCGGGGGCTAGTTTATTTAGCGGAGGGGTAATTAGGCCTGGCCGCGATGCGTTGCGGTCGGTTAGGAGCTTGGGGGGAGCTGGACGACTGAGGTGCGAGGCTGATTCTAGTCGAAGGAAAAATTATCATTCGTATAAATGAAAATGTCTGCAGGTTACAAATAAATGAGGCATCTATTTTCTAGAGTGTATTTGGTCAAACTCGCGAGAGAAATTAAAGGCTCGCTAAATATTTACAACGAAGTCGTAAAAATTAAACGTAAACGTAGGTGCATTTCGAAAAATAAATTTTATAACGCAGCGCCGCTCGCACTGCAGGAAAGTTACTTCGAGCACGAAGCCGCCGCCGCTCGAAAACTACACAACTATTTAATAAACATCAATATGCAGCAGCCATTACATCACGTGTACACGCGGCCAGTTGGCTATCGTTATCGCCCGACACTATTAGTCATTTTCCAGTTTTCTCATGCCCCGCGCATGAAAATAAATTGTTCGCCGGGGCTTTTCGCGGCGGCAGCAGTTTTCGAATCGGTTTCGAAGCCCGCCGCCGCCGCCGCGAGCGTATGCTAATTTCGCCTAAAGGGTTACGTGGTGTATACGAAAAAATACTGCCGAGCTTGCGGTTGGGAAACTATACGCTCGGGCTGAATGATTACTGCACTGGTCAGCGTAATGAAAGATGGACGGGAGCGCATGAACTCTTTGTATTACGTGCATTTTCTGGGTGTACTTGATTTTTTTTTTTTTGTCCAAGTCGGATACCGGGAAAACGAGCTTATGCAATTGTTTGAGAAAGAGTCTTCCGCGGCCCGATCGGCTTCCTTTTCGGGGGGGAACGGAATACCGAGTGTCCCAATATCTTTTTCGTTATCTGCGCTTCGCGGAATTTGGCCCGATTTTCAATAAGGACTTTTTTATGTAGAAGGCAGCACAGCGGCTTTCGCGTTTGGTTTGCTGCATTGCGAGCGATGGGAAGGGAGAAGTAAAATGTTATTTAAACTTTTATAATTTCTGCGAGGGAAGAGTGTATTTTAGAGGGTTTCTTAGAAAATTGAAAAAAAAGCCTAACTGCTGAATTTTAACTTTATTCAGTATTGGATAGCCGAATCACTACATTTGTTTCTATTAAAAAGAGGAGGCGTTAAATTTCTGAATTTTAGACTTATAAGTGTTCTCGGAAAACGAGATTAACAAAAGCTTCGTTTTCTATAGTAATAATTTGATAATCTAAATATCTTACAAGAAGAGCGTCACGTTCTCGGATTTATACGAAACCTTGCGGAAGTATTGCATCCCGACACTTAAACGACAGAATGAAACCCGGTTTTTTATTTTAGCTTGATTATAAGAGAGACGGTCACTATTTAATATTTACCAAATACTATTATGCGTCGCGTGCTTTCCTACAAGTTGTCAAATTGTTAGATATTTTTAATATTTAGAAGTGAAAAAAATTTCATTTTCACCGAATCCCTTCTTCATCGTCAATTTAATTAAAAGTGTAACAAGCAAATGGAATGTTTTTGACCGGCTAAATTAAAAAATAACTGCCGTAACTCTATCCAAATCCGATGATCCGAAAGCGTGACATTGTTCTGGAACTCAAACGGAAAATCAATACCGTCTTTTTCTGCGAAAATTGAAAAGTACACTTCCGGCATAAGATTCTGGATATCTTCAGTTATATCAGCAAAAATATTGTCGCTTTCTCCGAATTTATTTATTAATAAAACGTTCCTCGAAATTTATTATTTAATTTTTTGCAATTACTCTGCAATTTATACAAACTCTATATGCGTAAAAGGACCTTGACGAGAAGATACATTTGTTTTCAAATAAACGAGCGGAGAGTGCAGTAAAGGAATCAGAGTAAAAAACTTGGAAAAATAATATTTTCAAAACGCTGCTCAAAATTTTCAGCTTTTCCAGTTCACCGTAACCGAGAAAAAAGGGTGGTTGAAATAATCGAATGTTCTGTTGAATATAATCAATAAAATATTCGGTTGATCGGATAGAATTTCTATATTGATTTAGCCGAAAATTCTGTTCAATATAATTAACAGCAAATGTAGTTGTTTCAACAAGATTTTTTTCTCAGTCTATAAACGAAACATTGCAGCATAACAAAACGAAACTCGGTAATCGCAAAGAACCCCGAGTGTAATCCCTAATTTTTGCGCGACCTCCCGCGGAAGGAGAGACCCCATTATAAATAATCCCGCGAGCTCCTCCGAAGCTCTCGATCCTCGAGCCTCGAGGGGCAGGCAGCAGCAGCAGCAGCGGCGGCGGCAGTCCGTCGTACCTCAGTCGTGACCTACCATAACGCGCGGCTGTACGTACGTATACGCGAGCATACATCTTATCTATCGATCTGTTGCCAACTAGTCACGGAAGTTGGGTTGCGCCGTGCAGGTCGCCGACGTATATAAACGCGGCCGCCGCCGCCGCCGCCGAGAGGCCCGAGTTATAACTGCAAGCGCGGCGCACGTGGCGCGAATGCGACGGGACGCCGCTCAGGAATTCTGACCGAGCGCCGAGAATAAGGCCTTTCTTTGGGACTGCTGCTGCTGCTGCTGCGGGCCTTGAGAGGCTTTTTTTGATGGACGACGGGAGACTGCATAACGTTTTGTATGAAATCGTGTCAAAGGTTGCTGCAGAAATTCGAGTGGGATTCTTTTCGAGAGTTATTGTTGCGGACTGTATTTGTTTTTGTCCGTTTTGTTGGGTTATATTTTTAAGGTTGAGGAGTTTGTGGTGGGTGGAAGATAATAATAAGGAATGAGTAAACTTTAAAAAATAAACTAGAAATAAAGTAGAAAATTTATTGAATTGCAATTTAATTTCTGAAAAAAAGAATAATGGATGAAGCTAAATAAGTAGCTGGGAGTTATTATAGCGTTATGTCAATCAGACTAAGGCTCAAGATAATTGAAAACTTTCTTATAACTATACTACGTGAAAATAAAGCATGAACATCAAGATGTAAATTTAACAACTTTGAAAAACTATCGATAGATGTGCATAGAAAAAGTAAAGATTATGAGTAACTTTTTAAAACATAATAATCATGAATTTGGACATGTCTACTCACAATAACTTTTTTTTCAAAGAACCTCGAAACATTTTTTAATATCATCGAATCTATTAAAGCGAATTTCAAAAGTTATCGTACCGAAAAACAAAAATTCAATATCAAAGTTTCCGGTTTAAATTTCAATAAATCTCTTTGAGCGTTTAAATAAATAAATAAATCGTTTTCATCCTAAAAGCATTCCAGCGCGATACGGCAATAAAAACGCAATCTCGAAAACTTGAATGAAAAAACCGAACGCGGAGCTTTTTCATGCCCCGCCGTCGGGGCATCAGGCATCGGAAAAAAAATCCGCGCCGACTCTCGGGGCAAAGTAGGGCGAAAGAGTTTGCCTCCATGGTGGCGGTGTAAAACACCGAAATTACATGGCTTCGCGCCGCGCGGCAACACCTGTTTTTTTCCCGCGCGCCGCGCAAGAAGACGCGGAAAAAGACATTGGTCGCGTCGTTCCCTCGCTCCCTCTCCAGTCGTCGAGTCGAGCCGTTACATAAGGCGCAGAAGCGCGAGCGAGTTATTTATGTGATTTTAGAGGTTTTCTTCGGGTCAATCCGTTTATATGCTATAACGGCGGCGACACGCGCAGCTCCCGTCGCGCTTGTATATAACGCGATCTAAAATAATGAAATGTTGCCTCCAGCGAAGTGCGAGTGAGGCGCTTGCCGCGGCGGGATTTTTGCCCGACGGCTCGGGGGTATATCGATTGCCGGCTGAATTTAGGGGATTTGCGAATCGGCGCGGTGAAGGCTTTGAGTAGTTTAGCTTTTGCTGCGCACGATAAAGAGCAAACTCGAGCCGGTAATTTGGGATTGTGGGGCTTCGACTGAATGGAGAATAAATACTGTGTTTATTTAATATCGATTTGCACGCTGCAACGAGAGAGAGAGAGAGAGAGAGAGCTGTAGCTTCGCGTTGATGGACGAGCTTTTTTCATAATTGTGAAAAAATGTAAACGATAATGAAAGCAGTTTTCGCGCGATTACGAAGATTGGTGTCAATTTCAATAATCGTCCCGTCGCGTCAACCTCTTCAAGTGCATTCATAAAAGTATATAAAGATGACTCATATCGACAAGACTGAATCTTCAGTCCTTTTTAACTAAGCATCCAGCAACATTCGTTCGACGTCAAAATCCATCAACATCCTTTTTCGGAAGATCGGGTTATCACTCTCGCGCGGCTCTTCAGCCGCTCTCCCGGCTTTGCTCTCTTTGTGCAATCACCGATTGCGCGCGCGCGCGTATATACACATATATATATTTGCTTGCAGCAGTCGCGCCACGTGCGCACGCGAAGAAAACTAATTTTCACGAGGGCGCTGATTGTTCTGAATGCAGTAGACGAGTGTGCGCGAGCTCTCTCTCGACTGCTCGGTGCGGCCTGTCCGTTTTCCTTTTCAGCCTTTTTTGTCGAAGCGAACGGGGGCGTTTAAGCGCGACTGAAAATTAAAATAAGAGCGCTCGCGCTCGTTTTGCGAACGATTTTGTGCTGTAAACTTGAATATTTAAAGTATATATCCCATTTTTTAAAATGTGTAACTACAAAGTGTTTTATTCCAAATTTTGTTTAAATTATCATCCATTTCTCGATACATCTCTAATCCGCGAAAATTGCTCCGACCAATTTGCCAAGGTACTACGCGAGGCACCACGATATCCTCGCAAACGCACGCGCTTACAGCAAACTATTTAATTAATCGCTCATTATGTTCGGACGAACAGCACATCGCCGCCTGCGCGCTAGCAAAGTTGGATAATGCACTTTAACAATTTAGCCAGCCGCCGAACCAGCGGAGTACAACCCGTCGCCGACTAAAAAGCAGCCGAACCGAGCGCGAAATCAATGTATAGCAGTCGCTCGAAATCCACTTCCTCTCTCTCTCTCGGGCTCGAGCGAGAAACTGCCTTAATCGCCCGGTGATTTAAGATTCCGGCGGCGAAAAGTAGGAATCATAAATTCGCGACCCGGCGCCATGAATCCTCCGCGGCGTAATCTCTTTCCAAAGGGGGGAGGCGGCGGCGGCCCCCTGTCGCCGCTTACAAATTTCGTGGCGCGCGCGATTTCTTAACGCGAAATTTGTCGCCCCGTAAATAATTCCCCTCGCGCCTAAAGCCTCGAGTGTCCGCGAACGCGCGAGTTTATATACGCGCATATATACATCCGCGCTCGCGGCGGCGGCGGCCGTTCGAGCGCTTATACGACGTCGTACGCACGAGCCGGAGAGGATTTAACTGCCAAAGCGGGGGGAGGAGGGGGCCGACGGTAAAATTGAAATGGAAATTGCGCCGATCGGTGACAAACTAACGTCTATATTTATCGGCGCGATCAGCGCCTCGAGGAATGCTGATGCGGTGACTGCGATTAATTTGATACTTCTATGATTTGCGTAATGGAATCGGCGCGCTTTCGGGATTATTATAGGACGCGGGAGGTTTGAAGATGGACGCTGGAAATTTTTCTGAGATCAATGAGGGAATTTTTTTTTTTTTTGTGGAAATTTAATGCGAGTCGGGTAATGTGAAGGGTAGAGAATAATTTATGTGACAGACGTTGTCAATTTTTCAACGTTCTTTTTGTCGTATTATTAATTCTTCGGTTTTTTTAAAATTTAAAATGAATCTACAATTCCCGTTGTAAATTTAGTGAGAATCGGAATAGAGACGTACATAATGCAGCAGAATGTTTTATGTATCCTGTAAGCTTTTTTATAAAGTGTGGAAATCTTTTATTTTGATAGAGTATAAAATTAACAAAAGAGGGTTCCATACTCCATAAGTTCAACTTTTAAAATTGTGAAATTTTATAGTAAACTTTCAATTTACTTCGTTATTTTTAACAAACTTAAAGTAATTATAAAAACTTTCTTGAAAGTGACACAGGAAATTATCGGTACAATATATTATTTGTATTTAAAAATGCAATATTGCATGGTGCAATATAATTATTGTAATAGCATTAGACATTATTATCACAAGTCCAGAATGCGTGCTATAATCAAAACCATAGTTATGATTACAGTCTTTACTATAATGGACTATATGTAATAACAATTTGTAAGTAGACCTAAGAAATATATTCCCCGTTTTCAAATATCTAATTTTACGTACTACAATTTAACCTTTTCGAGCGCCCGAAATAAAAAATAATCAGCGAAAACTGCAAACGCAGAGTTCAAAGCGAAAGCTCGAAACCTCAAGATTTTCGGTAAACAAGCAGTCTGAGGCCCTAAACAAGTGATCGGAGCAGGCAGCCTAGCGCGCGAAACTTTGTCAGGAGTGCTCGTTAATTGATACGTGTATTACGCCGTTGTGGAACATCTAAGTTCGTGCTCTACTTGGAGCCTAAATGACGAAGCAGCCGCGGAACGGGTGTAACGTAAATTAGCAGCGACCGAGGAGGAGATTTTCTGAGTGATAACGAACGGATTATCGCGGAAGCGACACGTGGCATTGTAGCTTCGAGGAGGAGGGGGGGGGGAGAGGAGAAAAAAATGTGTAATTAACTCGTGCGTTTTATGCAATGGCTTCGAGCGAGGCTCTCCTTTTTTTTCCTTTCCGTCTTTGCTTCGAGAATTCGCGCGCCGACAGAGAGAGAAGCTTAACACTTTTTTTTTATATCGTCGTTACGACTGCGAAGCCTCTTTTTTACGACTCTTTCATCGCCGTTTTTTTCGTCGGTTTGTGCAGAAATTTTGTTTCAATGTAACGACGGATCGCTCATTAATAGCGAGCTGCGAGTGAAAAAGAAACTTTTTTTTTTAATTGCCACTTGGAAAAAGTGGATTTTCTTGATATTTTGAAACTTTTTAATGAACTGTTATCCATAAATTAATATTCATCTGGACGTTGAAATAATTGATCATTTGGTTTCATTGTATTTCTAATAAATTTTATGAAAAGTTTTTTCGTTACTATAATCTTAAGTTGAAGTTATTTGATTGTATGAAATACTTTGAACAACGAAGTTTAAGTGTTTATTGGATCTATGGTACGAACGGTATGAATTCGTAGACTAATTATATAATAATTAATAATTCATTTAAAAAAAATTTTGAAGAACGTTTTTGTAAAATACATAAATGTCCGTTGAGAAGTAATTTTTCTAACAATTATTTTAATATCTTCCAGTAATTACTCAAGTAAACAACATTATTACTTTTTTTCAAAATTTACAGTAATAGTGTTGCAGATAAATTGATAATTTATATAATGGAAAAAAATGTTTTTTTTAACAATACACTTCAATAAATTAAATAAGATTACAAAGGTAATTTATGCACAATTAGGCAGAACTCCACTCCAAATTTTCTTGTCATATCCCGCATACATCTATTTAGGTATTCATTTTATCAGGAATAAGACAAAATTTGAATTTCTAAAAATTAAAGCCAATCAAAGTCACTTTGTTTAATCCTGGTAATGTTATTTTCAAGTCGAATACTTAATCGAGCTCTAGAGATTCGATTGCTTGCGAAAACTACGCAATTGAATAAACATGATTTTTTTATTAAAAAAAAAAAAAAAAGAATTTGCATCGTTTTGACTAATAATTTTTTATTGCGTGCAAGGTGGACGCACGATATCTTACAGATGCGAAGTGTACGTCAATTGCTAGACTATGTATTACTACGCTGTCATAATACTAAACAGATTATCCTTTTTTCGCGACTTTTTTCACCTGCGAAAACTAATGCTTGAATTACTTATGGAGTTTTTACGCGGCAGAGTGACTGTGTCGTTTAACTTTCAATCATTATTAAACCGATTTTAATCCCATCATTGTTCTAGGATTCTTATTTTCCTATTTGTTTAAGAAACATATCGATAAACCTTCTTTTTAGTTACACAACTCGTTATCATTTGATTTTTTAACAAAGAAGTGCGGTTTGGCAAAAAACGTTGACGCTTGTAATTAATTTCAGAATAATTTACCGCTATCAGTAAAAAGGTTTGTAATTACATACTATCTAACCTCTCTATTCACAGTGTACCAATATAATAAAACAGCAAAATTTAATTACAAAGTCATTAGACCTCCCTAAAAACCCACAGAGATATTCCAAAAAAAGAACACGGGGCAACGCGGGGCAATGAGCACTCATAATCTCCTCTCTCCACTCGGCGCGGCCATCGGCTCTCATTATCCGAGAAGGTGATAAACCAGTAAAATTACAATTTCCCAAAGCAAGTAAACCGCGCGCTTTAGCTCAGCCTCGAAATTACCGGTCTCTCTCTCTCTCTCTCTCTCTCTCTCTCTCTCTCTCTCTCTCTCTCTCTCTCTCTCTCTCTCTCTCTCTCTC
>JAWWML010000032.1:523276-550937 GCA_035047165.1 Ormyrus rosae | reverse complement strand
CTCTCTCTCTCTCTCTCTCTCTCTCTCTCTCTCTCTCTCTCTCTCTCTCTCTCTCTCTCTCTCTCTCTCTCTCGCCGGGGCGAGGCTCGGCCAACAAAGTACCAGTTTTACACACTTCAATTTCACGCGTAGTCCTCCGGGCAATCGAGGCGGGGAGGCGGGGAGGGGGGTAAAAAGGCCGGCCGAGTCGATAAAAAGCCTTTGAAAGCGGCGCGCAACGCCGCGCGGTTGCGCGTCTCCTCGGAAATGACTGTAACTACTGATATACGCGCGGAGAGGGAGAGAGAGAGAGAGAGAGCATGCATAATCGGGCGACGGTAGCGACAAAAAGCTAAGTACACTCAGTGCCGCACTTTATCGTGCGTGTACATTATTCAAGCCGAGCTGCGTGTGTGTATATCGCGGAGGGGAGCTCGAGATGTTGGCTCGAGGCCGGACACTGTGAAAGGGATCCTACGAGGAGATTCTAATTGCGGGCAGTGGTATCTTCATTGCTAAGGAATTAATTGGCCTTTTTTCCGAGGAACGGATGCTTTTCTTTGAGAATTGAAAGGGCGTAGTGACAAAGGCTGGTGCACAGGTTTGTCGTTGGTCGCTTTTAAGCGGATAATTCTTTGTCCAAAATTCTTGTATTAATGGATTTGTACAAGAGGCTTCGATATATTTTTGCGCTGAATAATTCATTTCTTAAAGATTCAATGTTCTCTATCAATACTCTTTGAACCTGAAACCAGTTAGCGTGAGTGGAAAAACTCAGCGGGCAGTTAAACTATTTTCTGCGTTTCATATACATTACATTCAGTTCGGATGAGATTCGCTTCGTTTTGCACGGAAGAAGCGCGCGTACGTAAAAATCAGATCAGCGCTTACATTGTAGCTGAAATAATTAGTCGAATCAATTAGTTCGAAAAAAACTGAATATCTTCATTTGCATGGATTATACTCATTGGGATGTTAAGGATACGTGAATACATTAATATAAATAAGCACCGAGCGCAGAAACATCGTTTTCTCGTTAATAACGAGCCTGCCTTTTTTTATTTTCTTTTTTTAATGAGTTACTACAGGTTAAAACATTTCAGCAAGAAAAATATCCTATAACCGATTTAATTGTTTTACATTCAGAATAGGAAACTAAACTGTTTCCTTAATATTTCAATTCACGATTGCCCGCGGCGTCTCGAAACAAGTAATAACCTTACATATCCCGCGGCAGCACGCAAACGACATCCGACTTTACCCGCTCGAAAAACTTTTCGTCACCCCGAAACGGTCAGCTTTAACCCTCCCCCGAAATTCCTCGCGACCGTATATCCGTACTGTTAAGCAATTAGAACCGACGGCGTCATTAATTAAAGTTACGACGTGCCGGGCCGCGAAAACAACAGTTTACTAACTAGGACGAAGCGCGAGGTAATAGGCACTTGGACCCTTAAACGAGTGCCGGCGGGCCGCCGCTCTCTCTCTCTCTCTCTCTCTCTTACGAAAAGGAGGGCGGCTCGGAGAAAATACGCGCGCGCGCGCGGACCCTCGGAAGATGGGGGAGAGAGCAGCGCGCCGCGGCATTTGGAAGCGATTCAAACGGGGGGCCCGAATCCCGCCCGCGCAGTTAGTGCGTAATAGAGCCTCCCCCTCCCCCCGTCCGTCCGTCCGTCTGCGCGGCGCGCGAGTTACGGCTTTGTAAAACGCGCATTTACGTACTGCGGGAGGACCTCGTAAAAGCCTGCGCCTTTTACATCTCCCCCTCCCCTCTCGCTCTCTCTCTCGGCCGGATTTTAAAGTTTAGAGCCCTGCAGTCGATACCGCGCGCCACGTGGCCGGGGGCTGAAATATGTCGGATCCTCGAGTTACGAGCTTGATTATTGCGTTGCGCTTTATGAAAGTTTTATATATGTATGTAAGCGAGAGCGCGCCGCTCGCGCGCTTGCATCGATTTCGCATGGGCGGCTTATTTCTGACGTTGTAACGGGCCGTTGGGTTTGTTATTTGCGTTTTGAGGTCGTCGATGTTTGCACAATGGCACTTGAATCTTGAACGAGAGACGGGAGAAATATAATAAGATGTATAATAGATGCGGTAGATTTGATTTAGCGCTTAGCGGTTGATCTTTGCAGCTATTTGGTCGGTTATTTTGGAGGTGTGATGTATCGATGTAAGGTATTTTGTTAATAAAATTGTTAATGTTTTAGTAAGTTCGATTTTCCTGCGAATAAGAATATTATTTTTTTTTCCATGTTTCATTTAAATGAGAGTCTTAGAATTAAAAGTAATTTGCATCGATATTGGAAATAATAACATTAAACTCTTTTTCTCGCAATTGATCACACGGACAATTAAACCACTGCCTAATAAAACGTGACGCGCACAAACCGACTTCTGCCTTCGAGTCCGAAAAATCGAGTAAAATTTAAGGAAAGCCTCCTCCACAAGCTGAGCCCGTTAATATATCACTCTAAGACAATCGAAACAATATAGCCATTAAGCTCGTCCCTTTTATTTCCGCGTCTCGGAGGCTCAGCTCTCCCTCCTCCACTTTCCCATATTCTATCGGTTTTCCCTTTGTCTCTCTCTCTCGCATTTCTCTCACTCGTTAGTTCTCGCCGCGGCGTCGCCTCTGCTCGTTCCCTTTTTTTTGTCGCGCGACGGATAAGGTCGTCGTACGTTGGGGGGATTTTTCGCGTCGGTTTCCGACGCGCGTCCGCCGCTCTCTCTCTCTGTAGGTGTGTAGCAGTCTCGCGCGCCACATCGCATCGTTAGCCCGACGACGCTCTTAACGACACGGACGGGTCTTCGTGCCCCCACCCACACGTCCGGGTACTGTTTTCTAGAGAGAGACACACGCGCGAGACGTACCTACGCCGAGCCCCGCGGAAAGACCAGCTGAGTTATGCCGGCCGAGACTGTAAAATCGGGAGTTTGACGCCCGGCGACGCCGACGGTTAATAAGCCCGGACGTTCGGCGAGGCTCTTTGCCGATTGTGGGAGGAGTTCGAGGTTTTGTTTATGCCCGAGGTACGGCCCTTTCGACTTTATTCAAATTATTGAGGAAGCGAGAAAGCGCAGTAGTAAAACGGGGCTTTCTTCGCGGACAGAGGCCGGATTTTTACTGCCGATTCGCTAAAAATTCGTTTATGATTGGAATAATTTCGGTCGGGGTTGGAAACATTTAGCGTTACGGACCTCAAGATCGGCACTAAAGTATTCCGCGCGACGAGCGTCTTTAAATTAACCGCGAGATCGCTTCTCGATAAAACAAAAAAAGGAATATTTTTATCTTCGACGTTTTATCTAGTGAGCTTTTCACGTAGTTTGCGATGCTTTTATGAGCTTCGGCCGTAACTAAAGTCGGGTATACGGTACGCGACGCCGTCGCTGTTTACGGCTGTACGGGCATTTTTCCTTTTGAATTAGAAGGGAATTGAATGCGGCGATAAAAGTTTTACTCCTGTGTACGGTATCTGATAAAAATTTTTTTTTTACAACGCGAATAATTATCCAGACGCGCGCGCGCTGCATCGTTTATGCAGGAGGAACTTCTGAATCGCTTCGCGAGACGATAATTGTAATTAGAAAAGCTTTTAATGCAGTGCATACTTAAAAGTAAAGGAGGTAATTAAATATTGGAGGCAACAAGTGTTATAATTTCCATTAAATCTTGCGAGTGTGTTATTTATTTAACCGAAGTGATTGCCGTAATTACTTAAATTTAATTTACAAATTACGGATGATCCGATGCTTTAATTGGGAGATTGAACTTTGTTTTACGGAATTTAGAATACAAACTAGATTTCTGAATCTGCAAAACGGCCTTTTGACAATAATTTGCCAATCAAATTAGTTTATAAATTGGTAATAAACAAATTTTCTAAAAATGACGTAGGAAACAAATTATTTCACTGTAAAATAATTGGATTTAAAAAAAAAACAGGTTTGAATAAAAAAACAATTAAAAGTCATTGAATAATCTTCGAACTCTCGAGACAGATAAAATTGCAATTCCAGCAGGCCGAAAGAGCAAAAAAGAATAATCGTTTAATGAGTTAAATTCATTTGTACGAAGTGCATCTGGATCCGAGCGAGTAGAAAAGCCACCGGCGGCTCGCTCAACTTTTCTTTCTCCCCCCCGCAAACTTATAATACCGCCGTTCGAAGTGTCAGTTTAGCTCGCGGCTAATGCGCCTCTAACTTTCGCCTCCGCGGACCTTCAGTGAAGAGCGAGAGAACTTGGAACTTCGGCGTCGGACGGCAGTAAAGGAGAGAGAGAGAGAAAAAAAAGGTCCCGCGCGATAAAAAGGGGTATTTAAGAAAAATCGGAAAGCACCGCAAATCCACGGCCGGAATGAAAAACTCTCGCGGGGAGCAAAAAGGTGGCGGCAGCGGCGCGCGGACGACGACTTTTCATCGCGAGCCGATCGATTCCAATCTCTCGATAAATAGAAAAAGGATATACACGCCGGGAAAATACAAAGGCTGAGCAAACATAAAAACAAAAAAAAAAAAAAACGACAAACGGGGAAGGAGAAGCAGCGGTTGCAGCGGCGGCCGGCGGAGAGATACACGAGCCGATTTCGCATATCGCGGCGGATAAAAATAACGATTTTCGACATACATATCCGTAGGCGCGTATGGTCCAATAAAGAGGCAAACATCGCAATCCGTGGCTTGTTTTTGCCCCCCTCTCCTTCCTCTCTCTCGGTCTCTCTTTCGCCTTTTTTTCGGAGCTTTTAATTGAAAAATCACAGTGGGTATACGCGAGAGAGCTCAGCGGCCGGAATAACTTTTCGGCGATCGGGCAAAAGCAATCGGCCGGGACGCTTCGATGAACCGACGCGATGGCCGCGTGATTGGCGCTTCAATTGAATGTGAAAATGAAGACTGACTCTCTCTCTCTCTCTCTCCCCCAGGAGCTTTTTTTTTTATACCTCTCTCGCTCTTTTGTGTCTGATTTGCGAAAAAAATATGCCCGATCCGCCGCGGGAATGAGACGGGAAAAAGAGAGAAACATCGCGTTCGGTTAATCGAGTGTTCGGCCGATCGCAGTTTTTCGTCGCGATCGCCGAATTAGGCTTTCAATGGGATTTTGGGGATGCCTTAATTTTACGCCTTTTTCGCGACGAGTCTTTTATTGGGAAATTCACATTTTTTGGGAAATTAGCGAAACTCTATTCGCGATCGAATTTTTACTGGGAATTATGCAAGCACTTAGGTTTGCGGATCTTACATAGATTTCGGGATAAGGGAAAAGTGACATGTAATGAAGTTACGGTGTCTAATAATTGAGATTAAAGTCAATAATGTAGTTTCAACTAATTGATGCACTCTTACAATGAAGAAAATAGGAAAATATGAATTATTAAATGTCTACAAATTTTTTTTTATAACTATACGTGTAACCGTCGTTGAACGGGACGATATGTAAATAGTTGCAAAATACATAAGAAGTTCATCTAAATCAAATATGGTAACGAAATGACTCGAAATACAGCGCGAATTTAAGTAGAAATCAGCTTGCAAAGTTAATATTATTAATGAACAAAATATTAAGTGTATAATTATCATTTATAAAAGAGTATGATTTTGCAACAGAAATTAAATTATTATTCCAAGTTAATTTAGCTTTACGCAGTACGAAACTATTCTCGTCGATAGTATTATAAATAAATTTGCGCGTCTCACGTTTGCAATAACGTTGCGCAATTATTGAAACGTACGTATTTTGCCATAAGTTAGATAGTTTTAAAAAATCGCACATACCGCTGTGCGCCGGTGTAACGTGAAATTTACATTCCAATCCGCCGCAACAATGTACTATTAATTTCGCCGTTTCTCATACAACTACTTATTGAAATCAACCGGCACTTACTGCAACGTCCAACCAATCATTCTCCACCTCGCGAAAGAATTCTTACAAAAAACCAACAAACGCCGCATAAATCGATCTCCCTCCCCTCCAAAAAAAAAAAAAAAAATTAACTCCCCAAAGCCTGCAGCATCAGATCCAGCCGGCGGAGCGTCCGACCAAGAACGCGAAATAACAGTTGTCCGGCCTCGCGACGCCGCGGCTGCCGGATCGTTTTGAAAACGGCTCGCCGCTCGCGCTCTCGGAGCTACCGGTGTGTTGTGCGCGCGCCAGGATCCGCGCTTTCCGCGATTCGACGCGTAACGAGCATTAAGCGCGTGCGTGCGTATGTGCGTAAGCGGCCCCGTCGACGGCTCGCGGGGACACTGGAGGGGAGGGAGAAGGGGGAGAGGGGGGGGGGCAGCTCTCCGCGCGCGGGTGTGCGAGAGCGCGACCTTCGCGAAACGTCAAACGTCTGTGATGCGCGCACTGCTGCCGGCCAGGGCCGTGCGACCGTTCCGCTGCGCCCCTCCCCGCCCCGACGTTGCGGCCAAGTTTTTCGGGTAATCCAGTTTCGGGCGAGCGGGTAGGGGAGGGCTGGCGGCTGAGTTTATACGCGTTTGTTGCTTTTAAAATAAACTTGTTTGACCGATATTCGCGGAGTTTGCTCGCGAATGATCGAAATGGGTGTGGGTAATAATCGATGAAGGTGTATTTCCGGGTGTCTGGGTAAAATTTTTTTGTTTAATTCCACTCGTTACCGAAGTTTGTAAGAACTATCCAAGTTGGAATCGATTGCTTCGATGTTTCGTACTTTTTGCTAAGTAAATTAGAAAAAAAAAAAAAAAACTAGTAGTAAAAATATGAATATGCATCAAAACATACTTGTTAAATAATATGATTACGTCGTTACATATTTTAACAACGAGAATTTATTGCATTTTAAAATCTGACGTTTATAATACTACTTTGCAACTGTAACATTGATTTAGTGCTTAATTTTTCTTTTGAATCATTAAGGTTTTGGCTTATTTTCGAGATTAAAAATACGGCGTTAGATTAATTTAACATCAAGCAGAACCTGAATACTTAAAGATACGAAAAAAAATATCACATCGGCAGCTTCCAGCAAACTTCATTACTAAAAATTTGAAATAAAATCTAATCCTCCAAAGAAATCTATATTAAACCTTTAATCAAGCGAGAACAGCGCTCCTCACCGAATTCGAGAGCCCCCGTTAATCTCCTCCTCGCGAACACACCGAGGCACAGAGACCCGCGCCTTCGGTGCTCTCTCCACGTGTGCGGTCCCAGCTCGCGTATGCTAATGGGCTCTCTCTCTCTCTCTCTCTCTCTGCGGCACGTGTGCGAAGAAAACGGCGTGCAGCACAAAAGTCGCGACGGCGGCGGCGCGCATGCACGAGGCATCCGCGCTGCGAGGAAACGCGCGGGAAACTCTCTCGCACCCCCTACCCCCGGCTGTCAGCCCCAGTTCCGACGTTTCCGCGCCGCTGCGGATTTCTATTGTTTTTGAGCCTCGCTGCGGGGCTATTTCGCGAGGGAGAGGGGGGGTTTGAGTTCGCGCTGCGGAGCTGCGTACTCGGAGGGAGGTGGACGGTTTTCAGAAATTTTGGCAGCGACTTGGGAACTTTTTTTACTGATTTTTTTTTTTTTCTGTTCGGGAGGCGCTATTTTAAACGTTTTAAGAGTCGAATTGGACTGTGGAAGCTTTATCGAGCTGTTTTATTATGTTAGCGCAAATCTAATTTTATTTGATAAAATAGTATACGTTTCCTTCTGAAGTTATATTGAATAAAATGCTCACTTATTCATCGCCTCGGAGATGAATCCGAATGGGAATAACTTGTTAATAAATAAAATTCAGTTATAAATACAACGACATATTTTCATCCCAATTATACCGTAATTCGAAACATCAGTCATCGAGGGAGCGAGCGATAACTTTTCTTTACAGCGTCACTTTAGACATTGCTGGGCAAACTTCCAAAAATGTTACAATGTTATTAATCAATTGTCGATTTAATCTGCTGAGTGAACCAATAAAATATTTAAAATAATGTGTTGCACTTCTTCCATAATTAAATTGCTCTTTATATTCCGTAAATTAATTTCTGCGGCTCTTTGTTAAACCTGCCAATGAATTGTATACGCCTCAAGAAATGACGTCGAATAAAATATCGCGTACACAGAAATTTTAGAAAAAGTATGATGCATTAAAAAAAAATGTAATTTCATACATTTCTCTATGCCTTCGGTGAAAGTAGGTGTTATTTTCAAAAGAAATTCTCTGCTATTTTAAATTGCCGTCGCAATAACGTAAGATTTACTGTAATAGTTTCGGCGATAAGAACGAGATAATGGCCTCTTATAAAAAGAATTGTTCAGTGAATTAACGCCGTATCTCGGCGCGGCTCATGCGTAAGTACAATTTGTTTACGTACGATATCTAATAAAACTCGCGATTGAGCTTGATTGATCAGCGCAAAAATAGAAATCGCGGAGCATTAGTTTTGAAACAGCGCTAATCGCTCGTTAACGAGGGCCGATACGGCGATCCTTTCGCGAGGCACGGCGCAAATTTTAAGACGGTACGTGGAGTCGGAAGAAAAAAAAAATCAAAAGTATATAAACATGTCTCACCTGTAATCTTCTCAAAACCATACACTCGACGAGAGTAAGCCGAAGAAAAGCTCCAGAAATCACTTCGTTGCCGTCCAAACTTCTCATCCTCGGATCTTAAAAAATGGAAATTCAACGGCAAAGATCAGCACTCGACATCCTTACTCTCAAGCAAGCAACTACCTACTATCGACAAGAGAGACAGAAAGAGTGAGAGAGAGAGAGGGAGAGAGAGAGAGAGTAGGCAAAACGGAAGAACAACAAAGCGCTCGACGGTGAGAATTCCTCGGTCATCTTGGCTCTCTCGCCGCTTTTCTCGCGGAAAATATACGCGCGGCGGCATCGGCGAAAAAGCGGAATTGCGTGCACATCGGAGTCGGCTGCCAAAATGCGCGCGGCGCGTGGACAAGGTCACTCGGGCTTTTAGAAATTCGGTATTTACGAATCCGCGCGCGCGCCCACGCTCTTTCTCTCTCTCCTTCTCTCTCGGGCGGGCTATCGATCCGATTTTAACGAGAGCGATCAGCTGTTCCGAGTTTTTCCAGCGCTGGATATTCGAGTTTTTTTTACGGGCGACGAGAGAGAAAGAGAGGTGGCAGCTTTCGGGAGAGAGGCGACGCGCGCTAATTTTCTCGCGGCGGCCGGTCAGCTGTTTTAGAGGACGGAAGCGAATCTCTTCCGTTTCGCTCGCTCTTGTATTATTTTAGCGTCGATGTATCATTTATTCGACTGCGCAAAGTGACATATATTATTACTGTACAATAAGCATGTATTATGTATACAAACAAGCGTCCTCATAATTGGCCGTTTCTACCGCAGCGTTAATACTTTATGGAGTGCAAAATGCATCGAGGAGCTTTATTAATCCACGCGATTCGTTGCCTGCCTTATAAATTATTTTTCCGCCCTCGCAAAAGCTCATTAGCGGCAATAATATCAAATCGAATTAATAACGCATCGAGCCGCGCGCGCCGCGGGCCTCCAAAAGAACGACTCTCCGGCAAAAAAAAAAGGCGCGTAACGACCTCTTTTTTTCTCTCGCTCTCCTTTACGTAAGTTAATTTACAGAAAAATTGCACCGCGGCGTAAACCTTTTTTTTCACCCGCGCACGTCCTTCGCCGAGTACAATCGAACGCGCGAATCGGGCGCAGCGCTTTCTGCGACACTTCCGTCCGTCGCGGGAGAAGAAAAAATCACACGGTTGAAAAGCTTCGCGAAACATGCAAGATTATAAGGAGGCGCGCGGCTCCTCGTCCTCGGCGGAAAATACGCGGCCGCCGCGGGGAGCACCGAAGCTTTAAATATGAGTGAATTCGAGCTTTCAGTAGTAACAGTCGGTTCGGCGAGACCGATCGAAGCTTAATTACGCAATATGTTTGTAATCTTACCGAGCAAGTGCAGAAACCTATCATAGCAAGGGACAGAAACGAGTGGCGCACGTATGTCTAAGGAAAGAGCGGTCGGTCCACGTGCGCTTCAGCCCCAGAGCATCGCAGAGCGGTGACACAGCAGCGGTGGCACAGCTGCAGCGGCGGTCGGTCGGCGTTGAACGTGTACGAGACGCAGGCAGCTTTTGGCTCTCCGGAAAAATCGAGTGCTCTCGAGAGTTGTGCCGAGAGAGCGGCGGGGCGACGGCGGCGTCGTCCGTCACTGATTTTCACGTGTTTCGGTGCGTGACGTGTGCTCTCTCTCTCTCTCTCTCTCTCTCTGTTTCGCGCTCTCGCGGAGAGCTTGCGGCTGCTCCGCGCGTCACGTCGTCGTGGAGGAACGGGCCCCGAATGTATCAGCTGCCGTCGGCCCCCGTCGCACTCTCACACATCCTCCGGGGCTGCTTTCTATCCCGTGCACTGTCACTTCCCCCGTCGGGGAATTCTTTCCTTTTTTCCGTATCTTTCCTTCTCTCTCGATCGCTATTTTTCTCTCTCTCTCTCTCTCGTCTCGCTGGGCCACACTCGACGCTCACTGGCTCACTGAGCTTTTCTCGGTCACTCTCTGGCCTAGGCGGGAAAACGACATTGTCAATTTTGCGAGCGTAAGCGCCGCGCTCTCTTTAAAAATAGAGCTCCGCACTACGCACTGCTCGGCCAAGTCTCTATCTCTCTCTCTCTATCTATCTCTCTCTCTTTGTGGCTCTGGCGCGCGCGACACTGCGCCTTCTTAGAAAAGAAAGCTCGAAAGCTCTTCCGGTAGCGGGTGATTATTTACCTTGCTACATGTATGAACGAATGTTGCGGTTGTTTAGTTTTTTCGTTTAGGAGAGCCGCTAGAGTGCTTTTAGTATTTTCTTTTACTTTATCGTTCTAAGAAGAAACTAGAACTGGAGAACTGAAAAATTGAAAATAGAGAAGAAGAAGCAAGGCTGCTGCGGTGGTGGTGGTTGGTGGTGTTGTCGTAGTGTTTCTCGGTCCGGTTGATCGCCGTTTTTTTTTTTTTTTTTGTTGCAAGCCCGCGGAGAGGGTGCTGCGTTGTGTTTCGTGTGTATGACGTGTGTGACGTGTGTACGTGTACTTGTGTGAGTGTGTGTGTGTGCGGGTGTTTTGAGTTTATACAAGAAAAGGCTCGCCTCGAACCGGCCCACAGTGACGTCGCCGGCCTACTGTCGAGGAGCTCGTTCGGGCGCTCGCTCGGCTCCTCGGCCCCGCGGTCAACTAACCTACCGTGCGCGGCCGAACTTTACCGAGCGGGCGAATCAATCGGCTCGGCGCAAGGCGGCGAGCGGCGGCGGCGGCGGCGGCGGCTACGGCGGCTACGGCGGCGCGAGCAGCCCTCCCGCTCACTCGCTCGCGCGCACGACTCTCGGGAAGGGAGAGAGAGGGAAAGCGAGAGAGAGAGAGAGAGACGCCGAGCGGAGATGCGGACGAATCCCAGCGTGCGAGCGATTTCGCGCGCCTTTTTCTGAATAGCTGCGCACGGCCTGCGCAGCCACACGGGCCGCGCTCGCGAACTCGACGGCGAGCTTTTTTTCCCGCTTTCCGCGCCGATTTTCGAGTCGGGGATCGGACTTGGGAGGGAGGGGGGCGGGTTCACCGTTCTTCGATGATTTTTAAGAATTTTTGCTGGTTCCGCGACGTGCCGTTCATTAATTGATTTTAGGCAATTGTTGCGTTGAAATCTATAGCTTTCATTCGTTGTCCGGTAAACAAAGTTTACCCGCGGAGAGACGATTATTTTTAACGCGCGTCGCAGTTCCGCGCAACATTTAACGCCGGTCACTGTCAGTTGGCAGCATTCTGAAGACAAAATTTTAACACTGCCAATTTTAAAACTTTGTGTACTGGGTCACAATCGGTTTTAAAACCAACCACGTTCATCACCAATACGTATACACATATTCACCTCTCCGCGAAACAAAATCAGCGAACAAAATTTCCGCCTCGATCGCACGTGTTTACGCAGCCAGGCACACACAGTCGCAGGTGTGAAACGTTCACGCGCTTCTTGCGCCTTCGCGAAAGCCCACGACGCTCCCGAGCGAGAGAGAGAGAGAGAGAGAGAGAGAGAGAGGGAGACGCACAGCGCGCAGCTAGAAAAAGAACGCGAGCGTAAGATGCGAACGAGGAGGGAGGGGGGGGGGAGATCACGAGAGGCAGCGCGAAACAGAGAGAATTGTGGAAACGAGAAGGAGGAAGAGGCGCAAGTACAAAGAGAGATGCGATTTTAAAGTACTCGGCGTGAAGTTCGCGTTGGAGGGCCACTCGGGCGGATTTATTTTTTAATTCGAGCGACTTTAATTTTGCGCGTCTTTGTCCTCTCCGCGGCTAGTTTATCGCAATTAGCGACGCGGCTGAATTTTTTAAGAAACTAAAGATAATCCGCGTAGCAGAGGCGAGGAGTTTTTGAAAAATTGCGCTAAAATTCGCAAAGATTCTATCACCCCCCCCCCCCTTCCCCCGGCTTACGTAACGGGCGACGTCTAAAAGCCAGCAGTAGCAGCAGCAGCGGCAGCGTCGCGCTGCAAAGTGCTGAGCTAAAAACGAGCGCAATCCCGGCGTCTCCTGCAAGTAGTAACAGCCGAGTAGTCAGCCAAATCAAAATCCAGCGACACCTCGCGCGTAACAAGAACGCACGGGACAAAGACAGCCCTCTCTCTCTCTCTCTCTCTCCGCTCGGAAAGGTCGTGGCGGCGCTGGCGGTGGGAGGGGAGGGGGGTGAGCGTGCGAGGGCTACGCAGAGAGCGGCGGAGAAACAGAGCGGCCGCGCGGGATAGAGAGAGAGGGAAAAACTGCATAGGCGAGACCGAGACGAGACGATGGAGTTCCTTCTCCCTCCCCTCCTCCTCCTCCGCGCGTGCAGATCCTCTCTCGCACACACACATTCTCCTACGCAGAGAGCGGGGAGGAGGAGGGGGAGGGGAGAGCGAGAGGGAGGGAAATGGATGCACGGACGTGCGAAGCGTGAGAATGAGCGAGAGAGAGAGAGAGAGAGAGAGAGGGAGATAGAGAGAAAGGCGCCTGGTGGACCGGAAAAAAGGCGCGGGGGAGGTTCGCGATTCCGTGATTCGAAAATGCGCGCGCGAGCGGAATTATTTTTGCACTCCGCCGCCGTGAATTGTGCGAGTTACGCGACTCTGTTACTTCGCTCCTTCTTTCTTTCTTTCTTTTTTTTTTCACAGTTCACGGATTATGGATGGCTCTTCCTGTTTTTCGCCCTTTGCCGGTCGGCCAAGTCGACGAGCAATTTTTGCACTTTATCTCGAATGAGCTCCGGGCCGCTCAATTGTCGTTTAGAGAAAATGTTACGTCGCGTAATTGTTCGAGCTTTTACATATATATACTGCGGTGCCGAAGGCGGTTTTACGAAGTGCGTCGGACGGTTGAAAAAGTAATTATTACGGACGACGTAACGCAGAAAATTTTTCGAAATTACGTAAGAAAAATCGTCGACGCCGCGGAGGTCTGAAAACGAATTTCCGGAAAAAGAAAATGAATTGCGGTTGGAATTTTTCCAGTTGATTTTAACCTTGACTTTGAAATATGCGTTATCTCGGTTTTATTAATATTACCTATAAATAGTAAACGACAGCGTAAATCTTTTATTACTTTTACTATCTGTTAAAATCAGCGCGTCTTACCTAATCACGCCTGTTACTACTTTTACACGCGAGTTTAATTTTCAAGCTCGTATTGTGCATTATTTTGCAAGGTTACGTACACTTTTACTTTGTCGATCCTGCTTGAAGACCGACCTCAGGGGTCTCGAAAAATATTATCAAAACATATTCAGCAAAAGTAAATCATTTTTGCCTCCGAAGGATATAAAAAAAATACTCTTTTACGGGCATCATTACACCCGACCGTGAAATATCTTCCCCAAATTAATCTAATCAACGGGTTGCATAATAAACGATACAATATTCCTCAAAGTCATTACAGCTGCGTTCCGTTCAACTGATAAAGCAATAATGAATATCTTAAACGGCATAAATCGCTTTTACGATTCAGACGATATCATCGTTCTTCGGAGCGCGGCTCCTTTCCTCCCCCCCCCCTCCCTCCCCTCTCGGTTTGGATTCGTGTTTTTTGACATCGTGTAACACCAATAGATCCTCCTCGACGATTGCGCGCGGCCGAACAAAATAAAAAAAAAAGAAAAAAAAAGGCAGCTTCGGAAAACGATTCCTCCTGGCAATCGACAAAGAGAGGTCGATAAGACTCCTCGTTATAAGTTCCGCGGCGTGACTCTCGGCACGCGGAGAGCGCCTCACCTCTACGCGAATACGTGTGTGTCTGTGTGTGTGTCTGTTTGTGTGGGTGTGTTTCCGTGTGAGACGAGCCGCGCGGGAGAAAGAGCCGCGCGCCGCACAAAAGCTGTGGCCCCGCGCGCGCGCGTAAATACGAGCGGCGGTGTACATATTCATACGGCGCTCGCCGGGGTGGTGTGTCGTCGCTGGCGAAACGGCGGCAGCACGTGCGGAGGGCAAATTAACCGTGTGCGCGCGGCTAGGAAAATTCTTGCGTGTGCGTTGATGCGCCGCGCGGAGAGAGACTCGCTCGCGAGCGCCTGTATTTTTATAAATCGCCGCTCTGTACGGCTGCGCTTGAAGGAGAGAGAGAGAGAGAGAGAGAGAGAGAGAGATGGATGCGCGCGACGGCTCGTAAAGCGGAGCCGCTGCACCTACGCAGTCGCGGATTCATAATTTGCAAGGCAATTATCAGGACTGCGAATTCCGGAGGAAAACTCGCGCGGCCTTCTTTTTTGTATTGATCGATAGTTTGCGGATTTAGCTTCGGGAATATTCGCTTCTCTTATACTTTTCCGATTCCGAATAGTTTTTTTTCTTTTTCTTTTTTCAAAACTGCTTTTCGAAACAAGACCACTGCCAATTTACCCTCGGAAAAATGGCTCCGACCGAACGCACTCCGTCCGCCTGAAAAGCAAAAAGTTTTATTCTCTAAAACCACCGAGCTCTTCGCAAGTGCAACGTATGTAAGAATCCTCTTAGGTAACTCCTCGGCGATTCGCGCGCGCGCGAGAGAGAGAGAGAGAGAGAAGCAGAGAAAGAGAAAGACAGAGGCGGACGCACGCGCGTAATTTACGCTCGCACACACGGGCACGTGCTTACAATTGCCTCGAGCTTGGCGGGGGACTTGTCGTCTATCTATCGCGATTATTCTATATATATGTAGGTGCACGCGCGCCGCCGGAGAAAGAGAACGGAGCGGCGCGTGCAGGCCGGCACACGTGTCCGGGCCGTTGACGACTAAACGCACGCATTGCGAGCTTTTTTTTTTTTTGTTGCTGGGGCGCGCGCAGCTTTTGCACGGGGGGGGGGGGGATGGCGCGATTTTCGGCTGCTTTCAGTACAGTTCTTCGATTCGTTAGCCGAGGTTGCGATCCGCGGCGTAAATTGAGCTATTATAGCACGCAGGCGGCTAAGAATGCGCCGCATTGTTTTCGGAATTCTGCCGGTAATTCGTCGAGTTTCCTCGACTGCGGCTCGTTGCATTTTTATTCGCGCCGACAATATGTTTCCTGTGGTATTTTTTTTTTTTGCAGTTTACTGAAATGGAAATAAATCATTTTCTTCAAAAGCTTTTACAATCGCGCTGCATGACGTAATGATATTAAAAATAATATTAGAGGTAATTAGGTAAGTATCGCAAGTACAGAATGGAACGCGAGAAGATGCGTAAAGTCAGGATTCATCGGTACAAAGTGACCGTGGAAAAAGGATTTCCTTAAAGTCGTCGGCTCGAGGAGGCGATGTAAATCGTTTAGAAAACGCGAGAAAAGCAGCTTCGGTGCATCGGGCAAAAATAGCAATTCTTTTTTAAGCCTCTACACCTCTAGCCTCCTCCTCGTTCTCTCCGCGGATCTCCGTTTTACATTCCCAAGCGCTAATCTCGACTAATCAGCAAACTCCCACCGACACTCGTCAAAGAGCTAATCGAACACCGTCCGAAAGCCCAGATCCCAATCTCCAGCCGTCCTGAAAAACTCTCGAGTCACAGCCTATATATACAACGGAGTTCCGCTCGCGGAACAGCAGTTTTCTTAAAGCCGCGAATATTTTCCGTCGCCGCCGCACGTAACGCTCTCGCGCTGCACAGTCACATCCGCGAGTTTAAGCTATAGGCGCGCACGCGTCGCTCCTCTATTTTCCCGGACGCCCCTCGCGTGTCTCGCGCTAATTTACGCAGCGCGCAAAATATATACGTGCAGGCGGCCAAGTGTCGTGTCTCTCTCTCTCTCTCTTTCGCGTGTCGCAGTGCGTTAGTTCTTAGGTAACGCGAGCGAGCGAGCGCGCGCGCATCTGCGCGAGGAGGAGAACCGCCGCGTGTAATGCGCGCGGCGCGAGTTACGCGAGCAAAGTCAAGATCGCCTCGGATGATCGTTAGGCTGCCTGCCTGCCTGCCTGCCTGTCTGCCAACGGCACTTGCTTTTCGGTCCTCTCTCTCTACCCGCTTTGTAGTTTCGCCTTTTATGATTTATGGAGGATGGCCTTTTTATTTTCGTCGCGCGTTGTTAATCTTTTAAGCTTTTTCGACATAACGTCTGGGCCGGCGGGGCTTGTTTTTAGCAGTTTGCTTTTCAGTTTTGCGAATAAAGTGGAGCTCTTACCTTTTTTTTTTCGTTTATGCACTGGGAATTATGCAGGCTTCGTTATAATGTTTACGGTATATTGTTAGCTCTTTGCATAGTTGGAAATTAATTTACGTTCCGGGGAAATCCAGCGTCAGAAGCAGAAATTAGCTTTTGATTGAGCTCATAAACGAGGCTGGTTTTCGATAAAACATATATAAATCGGTATGCTCGAATTCTCCCGGATCATTTCTTCCACGAATTTCCTTACTGATTAAAAATTCGTTTAAAATCCAATTTTTAAGGTAACGAGTTAAATCGATAACGATATCGAACCGATCAACTTGAAAACATTGTTCAAGTTCGAACAATACTTAGCTCGATGTCTAGGTCATTCAAGTGACCGATAATAATGCGTTTACGATTGCGAACT
Source organism: Ormyrus rosae (assembly GCA_035047165.1). Lineage (NCBI taxonomy): Eukaryota > Metazoa > Arthropoda > Insecta > Hymenoptera > Ormyridae > Ormyrus > Ormyrus rosae. The sequence continues at coordinate 534,002 of JAWWML010000032.1, read as the reverse complement.
CGTGCGTAGCAACAAGTATATCTTTTAGCTATATAGATATAATAACGAGTTCACGTGACATCGTAAACAAAATACTTAAATTACATGCATCGTAAAGTGCAGCCAACTTTTGAAAAAAATGTTGCGCGTTCCTGCAAATAAATCTGTGTAACGGATGAAAATACATTCTGCATCGAGGAATGTAATGCGATTTTGGAAGTTCTCGATTTTAGACTTTTAAAAAAATTTCTCGCTGTTTATCATTGAACTGTACGTGTAATTCTTTGGTTTCGAAATTCAATAATGAAAAGTTTATTGTGATTTAAATTCATAAATCAGCGTTTCTCAAATATCGCGAGAAGACAATTCTATTTTCAGAATGTAAATTTGAAGTAAAAACTGTTCTCCGAGAAGTGTAATTGAATAACAAGCGATGAATCATTTACTTGAATTATAATTACCTCATCTCCAAAGCTTCAATTCGGAAAATTCTCTCAATTGTTCCGTCGAAGAACAACTGACAGAATTTTCTCAAGCAAACTCTTTACTACATCGAAAACATACAAATACTCGAAATTCTCTCTAACGCGAACCGCCTACCACTTTCACCCCCTGCCTACTTTAAGCTACAAAATTAAAAACTTTCAAACCCAACAAATCCTAGGCTCCTTCCGAACCGCCGTCCGCCTCCTCCGCCCAATCGTTCCTCGTCCCGCCAAAAAAAAGCTCGGAGCGAAGAAGAGAGCTCTCGTTATCGGCTCTCTCGGTCAGTCGGCGGCGGGAGCAGAAAATCTCCGCGTCGCGCCGGAATTCGGCTCCTCTTTTTTTTTTCCTCGCGCTGCACTGCGCCGGGCTCTGCGTATTACGCGCGCCGTCGGCTCGCAACGCTGGCCTTGCGCGCGTGCGTGCGTGCCAGCCCGTCGTCGTTGTTTGTCATCTTTACGAGCGGCGAGCTAGCTAGCTAGCGCGCGCGCGCGGCTGTAAAACACGCTAGACGAATCGAGGAGACACGAGAGCGCGAGCCGCTTTTGATGCCCGCCGTCTACGATCTTTTCAGGCGCGAGTTTCCGGTGTCGGAGCTCGCCGAGCTTCGCTCTGGATTCGTGGAACGAGGCTTTGAGCTTTTGGGGAATTTCTATTGCTGGGTTATTGAGATTGTGCGATGAAAGTAAGTTTGTTGTATTCGTCGATGGAAAGGAAGGCGCGTAGAGAATAAAAACGGGCTTATTGCGTTCCCAAAAACAGATGGAACGGTAGACTTTTCGACGGACTCGTTTGTGACATTGAGAACGTTGACATCGTAAATTAGTAAAGATTATCCGCTTGTCTCGTTAAGTGTCTTTTGTAGTTTCGGTTTATTAATAGTTATCGCGGACGTGTACAGGGTCTTCTTTAAACTCACGGAATTCAATCATTCAGACGCACAATGTGCCGATTGCATTAAATAAATAAAGATAACATTTATCGAACTATTTTTGCCGGTGCCGTAACTGCAAATTATTTAAAGAATATAATTACAAATGTTAATTGTGATAAAAGCCTATATCGCTCGTAAGAATAGACCGCTACAAATTGTTGCCAAGTGGCGATCGAGAAGTCGAAAAAACTGGCCGATTAAAATATTTCCACGTTTTTCGAAGGCCAGTGAGAGACGGAGCCGATATCACCTCCGACTCGTCATAGGCTCATAATCGCCTTTTGGATATACGCGAGAGAAAGCGGTATAAACAGTGATATTAAAAAAATCATTATTTTCTCCAATTGCGGCGTTTGACGTTAGAGGTAATCGAAATTTATTTATAAAAACTGTTACGCTCGGATGCGTTTATCGCGCTTATTTATCGTATATGGCTTTTTGCGGCGCGAAGAGGTACTGCGAATCACCCTGGTAGAAACGATATAAGCAGTTTTTGGCCAATCCTTAGCTTGTTTTGTAGTTGAAAACGGCAAATTGCTATTATTTTTTGGAATTATCAAATAATGAAATATATTTCATTTCGCTCATGAATACTTCAGTGTCATGATATATTTTATCTTTTAAAATGATTTTTCAATTGTTCTTATTTAATTCAAGCATCAATTTTAGTTAAAAAAGGCTCCATTTAAAATACACGTTAACCAGTAACAACTGGTTAATTTTTTACCGGGCCAACTGCTTTTGAAAAATTTCTTCTTTCAGTTTGATTTTCTCATTAATAATTACCTAAATATCTGCAGATTATAAATTTAAGGTGAAAACGATAATAAGTAAATTAAAAAAATGATTTATTAATCAAAACGACACGCCGCTTGCAGCAAAATATTTTGCTTTCGCCAAATATCTCGTGAAAGTTTAAGTAATCTCGTGAATTGACGCATTGAAATTGTATCAATATTCGTAAGCGGTACTCAAACTAGCACAGTCCCCTTAATTCCCATCTAAATATCGTATATTTCAAAAAGTTCGCCGGAGAAAGTATATAGGCCAGCACCCGATAACTAACTCGAAAATCAGCAATGAAATAATAAAAAGATAATCGTAAAAGCCGTGTTCTTCGTAGCCCCTCGCCGTGGCGCACCGAGGACCCGCGATTAAAAACTCAGCGCAAGTACGCCGAAGCAGCGGAGCCGCGGCAAAATCGGGCGATCGAAAAACCGGCTAATCCTAAATTTCCCAGAGAGCGCCTCCGCTCCGCGCGGCGGCCTCTGAAATATTCAGCCGGCCGGCGGCCGCGGCGGGCAAAAGAGGAGCTTTTCGCTCGCTCCTCGTCCGCTAGCTGCAACCCCCTTAACGGATGCGGATACGCGAAGGGTAGCGCGCACTTGCGGCCTAATCGAACTGCCGATAATGCCGCGCGGCTAACTCTGCACGGGGACGTGCAACGAGCGGCTACCTTATGCCGCTGAATTTTTTAAGGCGCGTATACGTGTGCACGTCGATCGCCGCGCCGCGCGCGCACGCAAATCGCCGCCGGATGATGCAGGTAAGTTTCTCGGTTTTATTCAGGCCCCTCCTCCCCGATTAGCGAAGTTTCGGCGAGGCTGAAATTCTCGTGGCTCGTTAAAAGTTTTCTTTTTTCTTTTATTTTATTTGCGGGGCAGCAGCCGCGCTCCTCTCTCCTCGGGAGGAAGCGATGAATTTTTGAATCGCGGCGATGCCTGTTTTTCGATCGTGGCGGTGCATATCGGAGAGGAGACTGCACGGCCCTCCCCACCGATGCGAGTGCTATCGATTTTCCGGAACGGTTAGCGGTACGAAAATATATGCGGCCGGTAGTTTGATTAAAAAGGCACCGTTTCGATCGATGTAGATATTTTACGAGACGAAAATCGCACGGGAATTCGCTCGGTGAATTATAGAAAAGTGCGCGCGATTTTAGACTTCATAATATGCGTTATTAATAATTTTCGAAACGCGCGGCTCGTCTCGATCGTCGCGTATATACGGTTGGACTCGCTAATTGGACGGTAATCGATGAAATTAAAGTATTTTTGATTGATATAATAACGCAGCTCGCGAATAAGCGGCACTAAATTGGAGTAGCACCGCTGACCTACTCTACTATTTTACATTGGTGAAGCCGATCATTAAAGCGAACGTTATTTCCTATAACTTCGAACCGCACGTTAGACATTATGTATCTTTACCCATTACTGCTACCTATAACCTGTATTGAAATGTGGATAATAATCGTTTAATAATTAAACCTCGAGAAATGGATTTGACGACGGTGTATTATTTTATAATTTCGTTGAATCGCGTTGAAAATTGCGTTAATGAAAAACTTTTAATTATCGTAATTTTAGAGTAATTATTTGCTTTGGAAAGTCAATAGTTTGATGAAAAATTGTCATCCGAGATTTAAGGTTTTTTTTGAACGATCGATACAATACGTTGAAGATTTAATCATTATTTCGATAAATTTAGTTAATCAAGTTGATCGGACATGAATGATCTTTTTCAGGCCCTGCGCCCATCAGCCGCTCGAAAATGAAAAAAAAGAGCGTCATCAAAAAAAAAAAAAAAAAACAATTCAGCTACGAAAACGTCTCTCTCTCCACAAAATCGGAGCACAAGGCGGGCCGCTTATAAAACTGGCGGCACACCTCGAGCGGAACGAAACAATCGGATCGAGTGCGCAGCGAACGAATCATCGCTCGGGAGATCGTCGAAAATCGTCGAGCAGCCAGTTTCTCACTGCGTCGCCGTGCGCCTCCCCTCCCTCCCTCTCTCCCGGCCGGCTTTTTTCGCAGTCGATAAATCCTTTCCTTGAAAAATTGCCGTCACCGAGCGAGCCCCCGATGCCTCTCTTCCCTCTCCCTCTCTCACTTACTCCGGGGGGGAGGAGGGGGAGGAGGAGGAGGTCCGGGTGGAGCGAGGAAAAACAAGACTATAAATCGATATCCTCGCCTGGCGTGCAAGAGCCGGCGAATCTCCAAAACGCCAGCCGGAGAGCCGCCGGCTAGATAAGTTCAGGGGCTGCTTTTCGGCCGGGCCGAAGAGAGCGGTTTTCGGAAATTCGAAGCTTGTATTTTTACGAATGTTCGTTAGCAGCTTTTCGGCTGCACTCCGGAACTTTGCTCGTTCCTTAGAAGAAAGGATAATTTATCGATAATAGTTTTTTTTTTCTCGCTTCAACGCGATAAATAAGGTTTCAAATTTACTTTAATTCCCTTTTTTTTATTCGAATAATTAGCTAGTTACTTTTGTTGATGCACACAACTTTACGATAATTGTATGCACAGACTTTTGCGGGTAAAAGGAATTACACATTTCTGTAATACATCCGACGTATTCGTTAAAAGTAACGAAGAATTTTTATTACACTTTTTTATGTACCACCTACTCTAATTAGCAGCGGGCATAAAAGGGTTAACGAAAACTGTTTACAGTAAATAGATAGAAACATAAATAATAACGCAGCACTTAATACATAAATTAAGCCGCGAAAGCTCGCGCAAACTTTAATGTTTAAATTAAAGCGTTATCAAATGATCTTCGTAATGTTTTTGTTAAATTTTAATTACCTTAAGTACACACTCCCTCATTATATCAGAGAGAACAAATGACTGCGTCAGTATACCGTCGGCCGGCCTAATTAAAACCCTCGAAAAAAAACTATAATTCCATTTAGTCCGAAGCATTAAATTCATCCATCCTCGATCCGCGCCGATTAGTCAACCCGGCAACGAGGCGCAACTTTTCCAGGCCGCCGTTCTAATTATCAACTTTCAATCTTCGAAAAGTCCATTTAAAATCGGCCCGAAATCCCTTTTCGCGATATAATGCATCGCGGCCCGGTCGATCGGTCGGCTCTCTCTTTTTTCGCCTCTCTCTCTCTCTCTCTCTCGGCTTTTTCGTGCGGAACACACGCGCTTGTTGCGAACGCGGCCGCGTCAAGGCTGGTGCGGCAGCTCTCCGGCCGATTGGTCCGCGATCGTCCGCAATGAAAAAGCAATTTTACGGCGATTTTCACTTTTGCAATGCACCCTGAGAGAGGAGAGGCAGGTTGGCGAGGGGAGAGAGGAGAGAGGGGGGAGCGAGCAGCGCCGGGAAGCTAAAATAAACGAGCGAGAGAGGGAGAGAGAGAAAAAGCCGCCAACGAGTCGCGCTGTAAACACGTAAATCACGTGGCGGGGAGATATACCCCGGCGCTTATAAAATTATATTCGGTATCTTCTAATTGGCCTGGCTTCGATGTAACCTCGAGTGCGCCAGAGATGAGTAATTAATTATAGTAAGAGCGAGCCGCTTTATACATCCTCCGACTGGTATTCATTTCGCGGTAACCGACGTCGAGCCGAGCGCGGTGACGGCTGTCAAAGGGCTTGTTTTTTTTTTTTGAACCTTCGCGTCGGTGGGTTGACATTTTTTTTTTTTTTTTGGGGTTTAGGTCGTACTGAGTTGGGACAGTAAGGGCTCGCGGGACTCGCACGAAGTTTAATAATTACGATTGGTTGTTGGTTTCTGGAGTGTTAAAAAATTAAATTTTCAAAGTTCAAACTGCAGTGAATTCATTACCGCTTACAAAATAAACTTTAATCAAATTTAATCGACTTCGACCAGAAATCTAGTTGTAATTATAATTGATCTAATCGAAAGATTAAACTACGCAGCTTGTTCCCGGTTCAAGTAGCATATCGCAAAAGTTATTATTTGATCATTCGTAATCGGAAACGCGCAGTTTTCTTTTATTGCGCCGCATTTCCCCTATAAATTCCAATCCCCCTCCCCTGAACCGGGGCGCGATTTTGAATTACAGAAAAAGCTCTCGGCAGTGCATTTCTTAAGAGAGCCCCCGCGTCCGCGCCGCAAAAAGCGAGCTACAGCTTCGGGGGTGTAAAAGAAATTCAGCGTTTACCAGAAAAGAAAACAAACAGGTCGGGCTGCGGGCTCGGGGAGGAGCGGGGGGTGGAGGGGGCAGACCGCGAAGCCGATCCGGCGGGCAATAAATTATCGTTATCAGCGGCGCACTTGGCAATTTTCTACTTTCCTCCTTGCGTCGCTGCCGCGTTCCCTCTCTCTCTCTCTCTCTCTCCTAAGCCAGGTTAACGGATGAGGAAGAGAGGGAGCGGATAGTTAATAGGCGTTCAGGGAGCTGCGCAAGGCCGACGCTGTACAGTGAATTCGGGGCGGCGGCGGCGGCTACGGCTACGGCGGCGGCGGCGGCGTTGCTCGCGGATCAATCGTATACCCTTTCGTGCTCCCTCTCTTTCGCCGCCGGTGGTGCTTGCATGTGCAGCCACCACCGGGCGCGTCGTCACGCAGGCCAGACTACCCCCGACGTCGCCGACCGCCTCCTCTTCCGACTCGTTTCTTCTTCTTCCTCCTCTCTCTCTCTCTCTCGCGTGGTCTTGTCTTTTTTTTTCGCCTTGTTTTCCACGCGCGCACTCGCCTCTTGTAGTACGTTTTCTTTCTCGTGCTGTACCGTTCGCTCGTGTTTTTTCTTTCAGGCCGCCGCCGCCGCCGCACACTTTTCTTTCATTCGCTTCCGAGCCGAGTCCGTGCCTCTCTCTCTCTCCTCTGTACTTTCGAGGTCTTTTTTACGCGAGCCAACTCTCTTTCTTGACTAACTTCCCTCCCCCTTCCGCGCGCGGGGCTCTTCTTCTTCCGCGCTACTACGTCTTGCCCGAGCGCACGCCCGGCCTTTCTTTCTTCCGCCCGTCTTCCCAGTCCAGCTTTCTTTCTCCGTCTACTTGCGAGCCGACTCGCTGTACGTGATTTCTCGCTTTCGCGAGGAGAGGCGAGGTCATTGTGTCTTGCCGCTTTTTTAGGCCAGCCGAAGTGTGTATACTTTTTTACCATCCCCCCCGGGAACGCGCGTTACGAGGGGGGAATCAAGACACGGCACGGACGTAAGACGAGCTCGCGGTTTGATTTTTAGCCGCTTCTGGAAAAGCTTCTTTAATCTTGGCGGATCTCGAGCGCGACGAGGCTTGTTTGGGGGATTGAGAAAATCCCGGGGACGAAGAATTTCGTTGATAAACTGAAGGCTGAGGTAACGCCAAATTGTGCAGTTTTTATAACTGAAACTTGTTCGCTTTGCGTTCTGACTAGTTTAGTTTTTTATTCATTTTTAAGATTTTCTAACTATCAAAAAGCATCGGGGTTAACAAACGACGTTAAATTCAACATTTCTAAACGTTTCAACGAAGAAGAAATGTTTTATTTTTTTTTAACGTCAACAAAACTCAAATGAAGCACAATATAGCAGGAAGGTAGAAAACTGTACTTGGCGGCTGCATAAAATTTTACAGCCTTCTTAAGCGAATTACGTCTGCGCTTTACAACTACTTCAAAAACAATGGCATAGATTTTACTTCCTGCTACTTTCCCCGTGTATCTTGACCTTGTGCTCGGTTGTACATCTCCCGCTCCGCTCTCGGGAAAACCCTCCTAAACTTTTTCCGCGCGGAAAGTTGCGCCCTTGTGTATATAGAATTATAAGCACGTCTTCGATTAATCTCGCTCGCGGACTTGTATGCGCCCGAGAAATGCGTAGGATACGTGGAAAGAACGAGGCGAATACAGAATTAGATATCTATAAGTTGCGTATTTATAGAGCTCGGCTGGAGATGTGCGTCTGTCTCGATGGTTCAATCGCTTTGTTTAGTCGTTTTAATGATGTAGTATTGTTGAGGCTATACTCTATTGGTGGTGCGTTGTAGCATTTATATCGAAAGCTGGGTAGGCGATAAAAATAGCTAACTAGTACGTCTATGCGACTGGCGCGTTCATTACTTTGATTTTTAACGAGGAGTAAATACTTCCTACTTAAGGAAGTACGCTTGAAGCTTCGGTAGAACCTAATCGTGTATTTTTAAGAATCGGCACTCGCAAAGAAGCGAACTACTTCGTGAAAGTACACGTACACGTTTAAACGCGAGGAGACAAACTTTGGAAGTAATGAATTAGCCGATCTCCGCGCGTTACGTCGAGAGCTAAGAAATCTCGACTCCGCGTAGCGCAGCGAAATAAACAAGGTATGCATATAATCCGATCCGGCGCTCGGTGCCTCAAAAAGCTCTCTCTCTCTCTCGCTCTCCCCCCGCTTTCTTGGCGACGTCGCTTGTCGCCTGGCCGGCGGCGATAAATTTCGATAAAGGGCGACAGGCAGCTCGTCGCGACTGCAGCGGAGTGGAGCAGGACCGCGGAAGAAGAAGAAGCAGCGGCAGCGCGGCAGCTCGGAGCTTGTGGGCTTGCAGTCGCTTTGGGGCTTAGTTTACGGGGTGGACCGAAGTTTACGCAGAGGGAGAGAGGGAGAGAGAGAGAGAGAGAGAAGCGAGCGACGTCGTCGTCGTCCGCGCTCCTAACCTCACCTTAACGCCCGCTTTCTCCCGTCGGTCTCCTAGGCTTTAGCCTAGCCTAGGGCTGCACGTAGGAGGGAGAGTGCACTCACTCCGTCTGCCTGGGTATTGATCCCCCGCTCTCTCTCTCTCTCTTTCTCTCTCTCTCTCACCCTCTCTCTCGGGCTACTGGCTACCTTCACCCACTGATAATTCTTGTCAGACTCCCAAAGACCCGACTGTGCGTCGCAAGCCCGGACCTTTCCAATTATCCTTCTCTCTCTCGCCGGCTCGCCGTCTTCTGCGGCAGAGTCGTGAGCCAGCAAAGCAGGCGTCTGCGTCTCTGTGTGTGTGTGTGTATGTGTGTGTGTGCGAAGGCGACGTCTACACCGACGGAACGAGACGCGCGCGAGGAGCTGCAACGTGGAAGAAAAAAAAATCTCTACCCCTAACGACTGTCTTGCAGTTCTTGGACACGTATATTAGGCTATTATCCGCTTTGTATTGCCTTTGGTAAACGCGGAAGATGGCCGTTAGGACCTCTTTGCGGGAGGAAAAAATTTACTTACTGGAAAAGGACGATCGAGGCGAGACGCGCCGTTTTCGTTGATTAATCGGGACGCGGTAAACTGCCTTCCAAGACCGGCAAAGCGTTGGCTAGCTTAAATCATTCATTAATCAAGCAAAATTCAATAAGCTCATAATGGTCTGCATTTTAAAATTTAAATAAAAAGCATGCTGTATTTGTTTCAGTTTCAAACCCATTGGTCAAGTTAATATACTTGCAACAATCATATTTCATTTTGTTGTACACGCAAAGTACACAACAGCTAAAAACAGAAGCAAAGTAGCACACGTTATTTACAGAAATAAACATTCCACCCGATCCCTTTGAATAATTCGCCGACTCGAGATTAAAATATTTGCGAAAATCAGTTTGCAAAAGTCGCGCATCCCGTAAAGCATCTAACCCACATTCCCTCTTATTTTTCCCTCCGCTCCTTACAGCCTCGCTCGCTGAAACGCAGCTCGTGTAGCTCCTCGGGCTTGCCGTTCGTCTTTGCGCGCGTCGGGCTCTCTCGTCTGTCTCTCAAGTCGGCGCGCAGCGATTTCTGTATATGCGTACGGAGGCGGCGAAAAAAAAACCATTATTTCTCCGCGCTCTTTCCTCTCTCTCTTTCTCCCGCACGCACCGAGAGAGAGAGGAGGAACTCTTAAGGATATTGCAATTTGGAGAGTGGTAATCCATCATAAGCGGCGCGGAAAAACTCGCGCGCATCGGCTCTCCTCGCCTCTGCGACTATGGGAGCTCGTGATTTCCGCGGGCTCGAGGATATAGTTTTCCCTGTTTTCTCTCTCTCTCTCTCTCAGTCCCGCCGAATAACTTGGAATATTGCATTATGACGCGCCCGAAGCTTTTGGAAGTCGCGCTCTGCTCCCTGACCCGAATGTAAGAGCCTGCCATTTATTTATAACCCCGTTGAAGGGGAGTGACAATTTAGCGGGACGAGCAGGGTTTATCTGTTAAAGTGGAAAAAATAGAGGAGAGCCCCGGCGAGGAAGGGCGAGTTACATTTATATCAATGAATTCGTCGCCTTCGGGAAATTTTTTTACTTAATGTGACAGAGGATATCCTGTTCTGAGGAACTGTTATTGCATTTAAGATTCAATTTTTTTAGCTGCCCTTACAATGACGGGTAAAGATAAATTCTCGGAGAGACGCCTGTAATTTCATTATTTTTATAATATTTTAATAAATGGATTCTCGAAGGAATCTAAAAATTCTTTGATTTTAAACGCCAACCCTTTTTTTTTATTCATTTTTAACGAAGCCGCATTTGCTTACACGCGAGCTTTTTCACACTGAGAGAAAAAAAACGAGTAAGAATTACCATTTTTTTAAAGTAACTCAAGATATCGGGTGTACGATTTTAAAAATTACAAATTGACTAGTAAAATTTAAAACTGGTGCAAAATACT
>JAWWML010000032.1:486723-523176 GCA_035047165.1 Ormyrus rosae | reverse complement strand
AAATATCTTTATTTTTCTTCCGATATCTGGCATTACTAGCGAAAATAGTAATTCTTGCTAGTTTTTTTCTCTCAGTGCATTAAACGATAAACAAGTGGATAGCATGAGCATCTACTCATTCGTAGTTGCGTGAAGTAGAACTTTGATGTAACGACTGGGCTGGCTCTTCTTCAACCGCAGAGATTTATTTATTAATGTGCGTCATAGTTTTCCAATGAGTAACTGAGATCCCTTACTTATGCACGGGCTTTATCGAGTGCACGACAACGCGAGAGAATCCTTGGAGAAACGATTTTTCTTGCTTTAAAGTAAACGAATTTTAGAAATTATTTTGATATGCATTTTTTATTAAAACGTTTAAAAAAAATATATTTGTATTTTAAAGTAAAATGCAATGAAAATTCTATATGAAAAGGAAATTTGAAAAAGAATGTGTAGAATACATCTGGTTATTGCCTTTGACTTTGGACTGTAAAACTGAATTTTCCAGATTTGAAACCATAAACGTCTGACTACATTCGACAGCTTTCTACTGCAGAAAATATTTTTCGCTCCATTGTAGATTCAAAACCAAACTATTTTATAAATAAATTTAACAAGTTTTCGATAAGTTGCTACATTAAAACTACTCGGTCAAATCGCCAATGAAACATTGACTGAAATTAAAAATCTTAACCACTCAATTCGGACCTCTCCACTCGTCGCTCTCAAAGCCTTCAAAAAAAAAAAACGCAATCTCAAAAAAGCAAAGACGAAAAATCCAGCGACGCTCTCGGTCCCCGGCAAAGAAATCTCCTCCAAGCTACTCAAGACTATTCGCGCTGATTGGAATACGACTAAGGCGCTAAATCCACGCACTCGGCGCTCGTATAATCGGAGAAAGCAAGAAAGACTAGGCATCGAGCCGTCGGTAGTCGGCAGCTCGGCTGCACCTTCCGCGCGCACATCCCCGCTGATCTTACGAATTAATGCGGCGCGGAGCTCGAGCTCATCGATCGCCCGTCGCTTCGCATTCTAGAGGCGCGGATCCAAAATAGATGCCTTACGCGCGCCTCTCTCTCTCTCTCTCTCTCTCTCTCTCCCCGGGTATATATACGCGCGCCTACTTACCGATTCGTGACGTTAACTCTTCCAAGTCACTACTTATCTAGTTTACACACATTGCCTACTCGGAGGAGGATCGATCGCTCTCGCGGAACTGCGGGAGATGAAGAAGAAGAAGAAAAAAAAAGACGCTAATAAGCCGAGGAGAGGCGGCCGCTCAATTATGAACGCGTACGTCGCCCGGAACCCAGACACGGTAGGCCGCCGCGATTTCGCGCAAGTTTATAGCCGCGAGGGCTCGGGGTGGTAAATAATGCCTATAATTTCCCGCCAACGGGTTAGAGTCAATAATACGCTTGTCGCCCGGCTCTCTTCCGGCTCTGAGGAAGTGTAACTTTTTATGGGCCGTCGGCGCGCGGCGCTTGTGAATAATGGAGGCGCTTCTTCGACGGGGCAAAGATGAGTCTGGTGGAACTTATTTAGTTGTTAATTGCGAGGCTCGTTGTTTGTCCGCTGCTCCGTCCGATTGTTTCGTGTATTTTACAGTTAGCGTATAATACAAAAACATCGGAGGTTATACGCGTTCCGTAACGTTATTTCGGATTACTTAATAAGTTATTGCTTCGGATTGTAGAGATGTAAATTGACGGTATAATTGTAGAATGCGACTGCTAGAACTTCGATAATTGGTTTTTGTCAAAAGTTTCCGTGCAACGCGAAGTTTAGAGTCAATCATTGGAGCGTAGCGAATAATAATTTATTTACGATCGAAAGTACAAAATTTTAAATTTATGCAAAAGACTGATCAGCCATCGATTATTTAATTTCAACCAGTCCTCTTTCCCTCATCTTTTCCAAATACATACGAAAAACACTTTCCTCGCGCGTCCGAGCTGCCAATCACAATTATCAGTCCGCCCCGAGAAATCCCGGCCTGGCGCCGAATTAAATCCCCCCTCGTAAAAGGGCCGTATATAAAAGGGCGCCGCGAATCCAGAGCGCGGTGAGCTATAGGTCAGCGGTTTACACAACGAGAGAGAGAGCGCCCAAGGTGTGGCCGTGTGCCGGCGAGAGACGCCGCAGACTCCCTTAACGACGCTACGCGTCGCGACGCAAGACGCGCGCGCGGCTCTACATCACAGCCGCTGCTCCTGCAAAATGTATGCCTGCCGGTGATAAACGGAGTCAGCCCTTAGCCTTAGCAGCTTCTCCTCCGACCCTCATCCTTCGGAGGCGCGCCCCCCTCCGAGTTGCCGCCGCCGCCGCCGCCTCCTCCCGCGACGATGACCTCCCTCCTCCGCGGAGAGCGGAGTGCTTTTTTCCAGGCTTCGATTTCGCGAATTTCGATTGCGCTATGTTTAATCGATGAATCGTGGGATCGCGTGCTGGTTCTGTTTTTTTTTTTTTTAACCGCGTGGATAAGATTCTCCAGTTAACGCATATTGTTTGAAATATTGTTACTATTTAGGCATATGAATAAAAGCTCCAGAGGTCTGTTAATCTTGCCTTTGAAAAGGGATGCACACACAGGCATGACCTTCGAGTCGGATTTGAGAACACGAGTTTTCTTAAGGCGCCGAGGCGTGTTTGCGAGCCACTTTGATGACTCTGAGGGTCGTAAACAAGCATCCAACTCCCGGTAATTACTTTACTTGATTTCGTACACGAGGCGGCTCGATGCCGCCTGCCGCTGTTTATACTGCGACATTTCGCTAACACGTTGTGACGCGCTCTCGCCTGATATTTATTCCGACAAATGCCTCTCTCTCTCTCTCTGCCGTGCGTCCCGTCGAAAATTATCGCCTTGGATTTGTACCGAACCGCGCTTATTTCCTAGACCGGATTTAATTGATTTATACACTCTTTACGGGCCGCCTCCGCGGAAGAGGTAACTATTCGGAAGCCTTAAGAAATACTTCGGCGACTCGACTTTGATTCTTGAAGGTAATAAACTTGCGAGTAGATTAAGGCGTTTGTCGTTGCATTAAAGTACGTACTTTCCATTGTGATCGTAACGTATTTGCCGGATTAGAGATTAGCTCTGATTAACGGTAATTAATAAATGATTTTTAAAGTTCAGCTTGATTATTATACAACTCGTGCGAAGAATGCTGATTTCTATCGCCAAAGACAAATTCGCACAACGGCTCGTAAAAGTTTGCTAAAAGGGAGAAAAAAAAACGTCAAAAATTCGCCGTTCGATCTCTGAAATCCGAAACGTGATGTACGAGGGCCGATCGACTCTCTCGGCCTCGTAAAACCATTACACAAATCCCCGACGCGAAAAGATTCATTTAATTCCGGCGCGCGAAACGGCAAAAAGTCTCGAATTTCCGTGTCGCTCCGGCGGCTTCTCCCTTTAATCTACCGCGTTCCCGCATGTCTCTCTTTCCCCTCTCTCTCTCCCCTCCTTCCGCATTACGGCGGCGGCGGCGGCGGCGGCGGCAGCTCTCTTCCGCCTCACTTCCTTCTTCCCTAAACCTGCCGGCTTGGCTGCGCGTCTGTCCCTCTCTCACCTTATTTCCGCGCTCTAACTAATTCCATCCCATTTTGCCGTGCGCCGAAGTCTCCGTCGCTCTCTCTCTCTCTCTCTCCCTCCGCCGCGGGGATCCCTTAGGAACCTTAACTGCCTGCAGGCAAGCTCTCGCACCTATGAATATGCGACAGGGGCCCTGAATCCTTTATTTTTGGCTTCGCCGCCAGCCTGTGCCGAGCAGCGATTTATCAGCCTGAGCGATAGCGTTCTCCCTGGCCCTTCCTCTCTCTCTCTCTCTCTCTCTCTCTCTCTCTTTGCTCCGCTCTGCCTCTTCTCGAGTCTTCCTCCGCAGCGGGCTTTTTTCTCGCCGAGGGTTGACTGACGCCGATGCGCGCTCGCGGATGATTAGGTCGACGGAGCGGCGATTAAGGCCTTATTTCGTGCCTCTGGAAATTTCGAGCCCGCCGCTTGATATGATAACTGCTCGGACGTTTAGCGAGAGCTTTTTTTTCCACCGATTTTTTTGTGAACGTCGGTTTTAAACTCTTTTCTCATAAAGGTAAAGAATATTGGAATCGCGTATAGGAAAAATTGAAGAATTTTTCATTTGAAAGTCCAAGTTGACCGTAGCCAGCAGAGGTCAACGATTTCCGGATAAATGCGAAAAATCTCTAAATCACAACCCGTGTAAACTATATTCCTTTAAAAATAATTCCCCCCTCCATCCTTACGAAAAACCGATTGGATTAGCAGGAATTTTCGACCAACATTAAAATCTCTTTGGGCGGCGGGCTTCGAAATAAAATGTCCATTAGCTCCCGGGGGCAAAAGCTCGGCGTCAAAGTGCCCTGTCAATCCATCAAGGATTAAAATTACCATCCGCTAAAATAAAAGCCATCGCGGCCCGCGCAGAAGAAGCGGGGCAATGATCGATGTCGCGTGCACCTACCTCCTCTCTCTCTCTCTCTCTCTCTCTCCCTCGTCGGGAGAAAGGCGTGCCTCGGACCATCGCTAAAATAAGCTGTCGCTTAGCCAATAGGCTCCTCTCTCTCCTTCTGTATCGGCGCGTCCCGCGGCCTGGGGAAAAAAAGCGCCGAACCTGCACAATAACCTCGGATGCGTCCATCAGCAGCAGCGGCAGCAGCGGATCCTTCCTCCTTGATCTCTCTCTCTCTCTCTCTCTCTCTCTCTCGAAAAAAGAGAAAGGAGAGCTGCACCTGCCGGCCGTAAAAAGCGGACGATGATCGGTCACACGCCGCCTTTTATCGCGCCCGCCTTTTTCTCCCCCGGGCCTCGCTGTGTGGGTGACGTTATACGTCTCTGTCTGCGAGTGTGCATGTCGCGTCCATCGATCAGGACCGAAGAAGCGGCCGAAGAAAGGAGGAGAAGGAGGAGGACGGTTTTCTTCCAGGACGACGACTGCTGCGCCGGACGCACTCGGCCGATTCCGCGAGGAAAAAAAGCGAGCGGCAGGGAAGGAGGGGGAGACGAACGCCGGAGCGGAAAGAAGCGCTGGCCGGCGGGATAAGTGTAAATAATTGCGATTATCGATTGACGCGAGCTCGCGGGAGCTGATGAGCTCCGGGCCGAGATCGGCGCCCTTTTTCGGCGGATCGTCGCGGGATTGATTGGGAGCCGGGAAATTGTGTTGAGAGTTTTGTTATTGATTTTGTATGTCAATCTTTTAACTCGGGAAACTGAATACTTTTCTAAAATAAATTCTAGAATCAAAGCGTCGAACGAGCGTGTCTTGTCGCGAAAAGCTAATAATAACCGAGGAGAATCGAGAGCGGCTCTCGCTTAGTCTTGCGAAATTAATCGTGCGGCCGGCGCGCGCACAAAGCGCAATGCTCACCTCTCCCGATCGCTTAACTATGCCTTTATAATTATTTTTTATCCGCGCGGAAAGCAAAGAAGAGGAACAAGAGGAGTAAGAAGCGGCGGCGGCGGCGGCGGCGAAGACGATTAAAAAAAGAGGAGCGGCGGCAGCGTCTGCCTCGCCTCCTTCTTCTCTCTTTCATCGTCACGCTGTCTGCCGTCTGCGTGCGGGCAAATCTCTCTCTCTCTCTCTCTCTCTCTCTACCGCTACCTCGCAAAGGATCGACTCCCTCCCTCGGCGAAGGAGAGGCGTCGAGCCTCCCACGCCTCTCCTCTCTCTTCGTCGTCCGAGAGAAAACCGCTACGGGCTATTCTCTCTCTCTCTCTCTCGCTTTATTTGCATTCGGATCGATATCCAATTATCGTATATTAAACGGCCCTTCTTAAAGGACCGCGCGCCGGGCGGGGGGACGGAGCGAGCGCTCGTTAATTATGATTGTGATTAATTGTTTATTAATTATGCACCTTCGCCGCGGCTCTCTCTCTCTCTCTCTCTCTCCGCGCACGATAAAAGGAAGGAAGAGTATAAATTACGACGCGCGTGTGCTCTCTCTCTCTCTCGGCCACAGGAATCATACTTAGCTTTTTTGCGCGCCCCGATTATTTTCGTATCGATCTCGTTGGCGGCGTCTCTCTCTCTCTCTCTCGTTAATGCCTTGCCTTGCCAGTCGCGAGGATTATACGCAAATAAAATGGGAGATTTTCACTCGCGGCTGGCGGAGAGTCGGCGTGTGTATCGGAGAAGCGTGTTCGTACGTCTCTCTCTCTCTCTCTCTCTCTCTCTCTCGCACTCCGTTATATTGTGCTTGATCGATACACCGCGGGAGATAGCGAACGAGTGTTTGGCCAGGTATGGCTAAATAAATAAATAGCGTTACTTACCGAAGGCAGAGCTATCCCATCGTGTAGACGCTTCAATTATTTAGGATGCTAATACGAGCCGCTGCCAGCTAGAAAATCTAAATAGTTTATTGCGTTGATAAACGAATTTGCGAGACAGAGAAAATTACTTTACGGGGGGAGGGGGAGGGGGAATATATACTATATATACAGTCGCGATAATTGCATTAAAATCTTTTGCCTTCTTAAAGAAATGTTTACGGACACATGCTTCATTAATTCATTAATTATCGAGGGAAAATCGTATTTTCTGCCTTCTGTGCACCGAGTTCAAATCAGATTACTTCAGCTTTTTCGCTTCATTAAGGTTAGCAATTCTTATTTACCGTCTCGGATACAAGAAAGAAATGTTATTACTGTGCAGACAGTTTTAATAATTTGTGTAACAATAGAGTTCGTTGCGCGTAATGACTGCCACTGTACAATCTAAAAATTACAAGAAATCAACGTGAGAATTTTATTGCGCGCCGTTTCATAAGCAAAACAAACCAGTCGCATCCGCAAGGAATTGAATTAGCGCCGTCTTCGATTTGTCCGCGATAAAACTCCAACGAATAACAAAGAAGGAATCCTTTTGAAAAAGGCGAAAAACACACTCGAGAAATTCCGAACACGCGGCCGCAAAATCAAACGCGTTTAACCTCGCGCATCGGCGTTATTTATCGCATTACCTTCGCGGCTGTTCTCCCCCTCTCTCTTTCTCTGCTCATTACTCGAAATTTCGTGCGAGCGCATATTCAGCGGCGCAAAAATCCGCCTCGCAAACGTGACGCTCCATACGGAGGAGGGGAGGCAAAAAAGAAACAAAGTCGAAACTATCGGCGCGTAATCTCCGCGGCTAAAAGCGGCTCGCACGCACTTGGCTCTCCGCGAAATCGGATCTACGGTATCATCGCCGGAGAGCGCTTGAGCTGCAACACACAATGTATATAATACCCTGGAATAAGAAACGGAACACCGGCGAAGTGCTTCACCGAGCGACTGTAATTTCCAGAGAGAGAGATTATCTCCGGGCAGATGCGCGCCGCTGACCGACGCCGGGACGGCGACTTGTGCGTGCGAGCGCAGCTCGCCGAATTAATAAAATGCTAATTGCGAGAGGAGAGAGCGAGCTGCCGAGAGAGAGGCTTCGCCGAGGATGCGGCGAGAGAGCCGCGAGAGGGGGACGAGACGGTCTTCCGCGCGCCGCTCTCTTTTAGCCTCGATGCTTAGAGACGGGGGAGTTCACGGTTTTGTGAAAAATGGATTTTATCATTTGGGAATGTAGCTGTATTTAGGTGTATAGTCGAGGCGTGCTTTTTAATTATCGAGCAACAAAATGTTTTTGCTCGGTCAAATTTTCAATTATTATGACGTTTTCGGAGGATCGGCTGAGATTTAAAGGATATACGAAATGTAATAATCGTTTATTAAAAAAGTATTACTTTGCATCTGACGGTTGAGCCGACAATAATTACCGGCGGTACACGGCGGTAATAAAAATAGCGCGGCTAGTAAGTAAGGCGTAACACTAACCATTACTTTAAGCATGCGCTCGAAAAATTTTTATGGACAATCAACACCTTTAAAGTGCTAAAGCGTTCCAGCTTTTTACAGTTTTAACCTTTTCCGAAGCTGTGCAATTTTGATTTTTACAACTATTATGTAACTTAAAACGGTCTGTTCTTTTTTAAGCCGACGCTTCGATGGACTAAGGAAAAATTCAATTTATAAAAGTAAGAACGTTGTATTTTTATTTTTTTAATTCTGTTCATACGATAAACAAAAAAAAATACCGATTCCAAATGAATAACAAAGAAAAGCGCTCCGATTAACCATCGATGCCGCGCGGAAAAGCACCTGAATCCTTACTCCGTCGCGCGTAAAACAAAGTTCCCCCTCGTATTTCTCGATCTCGAGCGAGCGGCTCATATAATTTACATAAAAAACAGCGGCTCGCTTTATTTAAAAGTGCTACAGCTCTCTCGGCTTTGCGAAAGGACTTGCTTAGGCAAGGCTTTTATCCGCGGCTCCGATCGATTCCTCTCCTCTTTTTCGGATAAGAATCCTCGGATTCTCGCCGCACACGTCGCACTCGATGGCCGCGCCGAGGACTATACGTCGAGGATTCGCGCGGGAAGAGAGGACTTTCACGGGTCGTTTTTGTAACTTTCATTGCTTCAGTGGCTCGTGTTTTTCTAATTAACGAACGGTGCGCGCGCGCGGGGCTTCTCTTTCTCCGCGGGCTCCCGATAGATCTGTTTTAATTTTTGCGAGCGCCGAGTAATTAACTTCCTCCGAGGCATTTTTGCTGCGTTATTCAATCGCATTTCTCTCTCTACCTCTCTTTCTCGCTTTTCTTGCGCTGTTACGCAGCGTATACACGCACGTGAAAACAATGTCAATATTATCGGTAAATCTTTTTTGCGTATTTGTACGTTTCTTAGCTTGCTTTTAGATTAAAGAATGTAAATACATAATTTTGTTGTAAAAAGCGACTGGTATAGAAAAGGGATTTTGTTTAAATAATTTAATAGAAGAATATAATCAAATTGTTTTTAATGTTAAGTAAGAGACGAGCGTACATTATACTTTAAAAATAAGTTGTGCTTCAATAATAAGTTCTAAAATTAGAATTTTAAATAAAATATATACGCGTACGGAATTTATTATCTCGGCGCGTCTAGTCTAGGTAAGAAGACTCTTGCGTACGGATTACTCGGTAATCTCTGGAAGACGTGAGAATAGGTCACTTTAGAAAGGGCCCTTCTGCGAAAACGCAGCAGACCTCGTTTTACTAGATTAAAACTAATTCAGTGCAAATCCGCTCTAAAATCGCTGCTTCGATTAAAAGAACGGGCAGTTGCGTTATTTTACGTTGCCTTCCGCACATAAAAAGCGAGGAAAACTAATTTCACGAATCGTCTTGTTTAAATTTTTTTTTTAGAAAAAGTGTTTTATACTATAGGTATATAATCGGTTAGTACGAAAAAGGAACTTTTTAATTTCTGACATTTTCAGGCTTGCCAAACCGTTGCACTCTCGCACTTTTGGCCAACTGACTTTGAAAAGGAGGTATACGTGGGAAAATTGAACTGTTACGTATTATCATACCTTTTTTAGCGTCGACGCATTACTTTGCCTCGAAGCACTTCGTTCGACAGAAATTCTTCTAACGCAAAAGAAGCCCGCGATTTCTAAACTCAATTTCAACCGACGAATAAGCAGGCCGCAAAAAGGGGCCCCCGAGTCCCAACAAAAGCCCGAGAGAGAAAGAAGATCATTGCACCCGCTACCGAATCTCCTGAAATTTCCTCCAAACTCCTTAAATTGCCCGAGTTTTTTTCCCTCCCCTCTCGCCGCGCGGACGCCCCGCAAAAACGCAGCTCGGTCCAGCACTTGCCGCGAGGAAGCGGAGGACAATGCGTAAGCTCCTCCTTGTCCGTCAGCGGAACCGTCAATTCGTCCGAAACAGGTTTTTCGCAATCGATTCGCGCCGGACGGGATACGTAGGAATCGGACGCCGATTTTTCTCTGGACTTGGCTGCCCCGCGCTTGCGGAAGGAGCGATTTGAATCGGTCGCCTCTCTCTCTCACTCTCTGCGCGCGAACGCGAAACCGTATCACCAAGCGGGGCCGCCGCCGCCGCCGCCGCGGGGGCGAGAAAAAACCTTTCCAGCGGTGGGCCCTTCTCGGAAAGTTTCGGCCCCGGAGATTAAAGAGGCGCGCCGCGGAAAGGCTCCTCCGTGTGAAATCGCTGATTTATAATGCAACGGGCGTTTTTGCCCCTCGCACCGCGAGGTGGACATCATCCGGGCTTAGAAAAACAGTCGCGGCGACTGCATGTAATTAAGACGAGAGAGAGAGAGAAAGAGAGAGAGAGAGAGAGGGAGAGAGCGAGCGCTTACTTACGGACGCTTTTATGGACGCCTCCTCTCTCGCGCTCCGAAGGTTTTACAAGGGGAAGAAAATCTCTCTCTCTCCGCGCCGATCGCGATGATAGCTGCCCTTTTTGCGGAGGAGTTCGAGCCGCGCGCCGTTACGGGACGGGAGTTCGGGAAAAAGAAATTTTATTTATCCTAATTTACCGGCCGTTCTTGGGGGGATTAGAAACGTTCGAGATCTGGATACTCGCTTTTTGTCGGGTTTCGTATATAGTTTTGCGCTGGACTTGTTGCATTCTTCGGAAATTCCAGCAGTGTATCCCTGCTAATGATTAAGTATTAAACTTTATTGCGGCATTTTTTTTTTGTTTTTTGCGTAATGGTGTCTGCCGATGTATAATTTATTGTTTTTTCCCGAAAGATTGAAGCTGAGTCCGTCTCGTAATATTTATTTGATGAATGTGGATCCGAAAAATAAATTTTTATTGGATTATTGGCATTATTTAAATTGTGACGTACGATTTTTAAATTCGGTAAGGTCCACAGATTACATTTGGCCTCCAGGATCATTTTTGACAAAATTTCTGACTCTAATCCGTTTTACTAATCTTATTCGAATTCCACCATAAACTCTCTCCCAAAAATTAGTATACAGTTCGATCCCCGACGGCATATAGTATTTCCAAAAGGGCGCGCTGCTGCACGTGTCGAAAAACTGCACAGACGGACAGACGCAGCAGGCACGAAAGCAAAACACAAAAAAAAAATCAGCACCAAAATCGAGACACGCACGTCGCGATGCGCAGAAAAGCTAGACGAAAAAAGTCCAGGGCGAAAGCGTCGAGGTAAAGACCCGAGGCAGATTAGGCTCTCTCGTCGGACAAAAAGGGAGAGAGAGAGAGAGCCCGAATCGGCCCGAGGCAGCGATACTTTTTTGCGAACGCAAAAATATAATCGCGGGTCAACTCACGCACGGCTATTTCGTCCCGGGGGACAATTACCGAGCGCCTAGCGACATGTAAGTCCCACGAAACCGCAGGCCTCGTGCACGCACGCTGCACGCTCGTTCTCTCTCTCCTCTCTCTCTCTCTCTCTCTCTCTCTCTCCCCGAGCATTCCTTCCTTCTTCCGACATTGCAAATTGCCGTTTAGAGCCCTGCACAACGCCGCGCGTCTATTCTTACGAGCCTTTTTCTTCCCGCTGCAGCGCGCGGCTCTTTTTTCAGGCCTTTTCGAGGCCTACTTTTACGAGGGGAAATTGCGTTCGTGGAAGGCCAGTTGCGGATGCCCGCCTTTCGAGAGAGAGAGAGAGAGAGAGAGAGACGCATTATCTCCCTTTTTTTTTGTGCGACCGATCTGATTTCGAATTCACTTTCTGCAGCGGCGGCCTCTTCCTGAAAACCGTTTTCTTTTCGACGATTTTACATACTTAGAAATAGAGAAATTACGAGGCCTGCGAGGGCCCGTAATCGATCGAATTAAGTAATTTCTGTGTCCCTCCGCTGCGAATTAGTGGCGAGACAAATTTTTAGACCTCGAGTCCGGGCATCGAGGACGGTATAGTATCGTTCCGAGTTAGAGGTCGTTTTTACGGTCCGTTTCGAATGGTCGCGATTTATTTTAAACTATAATGCTCGAAAAAGTCGTAAAACTAACTGAACCGGCAATTCGTGCAATTAAACCGTATATTTTCGATTAAAAATGTTTACCGAACGAAGCAAAATCAGCCAATTGATAATATCGGCATTTTGAAGAAAAAAAAGAAAAAAAAAAGAGCAGCCGTAAAGGCGAAATTCCGAAAAACCGCCGATTTCACTAAGAATCCAGTTAAACTTTAACGACTCGCAATTCCCCTTAAAACCATCGTGCCGCGCGCGCGGCCCTGGAAAAAGGGAGCGCCAAAAAAGCGCTCCCATCCTTCATCCAGCGCCTTGGGAGCGCGGTGCGCAGTGGACGCGCGGTAGTGCGTGCGCACGCACCGGTCTTTGTATCCGATTTTTTATCCGCGGATATATCCTCTCCTCTCCTCCTTCCCCCCCGTCCGTCGCCGCTCTTGGCGCTGGGGCCGCCGGCGGCGGCTTAGCGCTTTTTCTGCACTCGGGCCTCTCTCCTTTCTTCGCGCGCGGATGCTCCGTGCACGCACGCCGATCTTCTCTCTCTCACGCGGCGGCGGCGGCGGCGAGACACGCGCGATGAGCAGCAGCAGCCCCGGGAAAAAGGAGGAGAGCGAGCCGAGAAATTGAAAAGGAGACTCCGGCGGCGGACGAAGGGAACGGCGGCTACGAGAGCCGAGGGTTAATTGTTTTGATACTTGGGATTGCTGGAGCTTCGTCGGGTTTCGGGAGGGGCGGGGAGAAGGACACCTGCTGATGCGCGTTTTGAATTGCGAGGTGCTCGCGGCTTAATTGCAGCGGCCTGTAAATGTGGTTTCAGAAAAATCGCAGTTTTCTCAAGCTGGAATTTGAAAAATTGAATACTTTTTAAGTGTTTATACCCAAATGATTATTTTAATTAATAAGCAGTATCGATCATTTTGAAATTTTCAGCTTTTCAGAGCCAATCAGTCATCAAATCAGAGAAAATGTGCTATATAATTAACTAGAAAAAAAAAAGAAACGCGGAAAAGCTATAACGCAAATAACGTATATTCCGTAGGAGACCATAACAAGATTGTGGCAACTTAAATCGTTATCTCCGCAGCGTATAATTTAACTTTAAAATTCTCAACTTGCAGCCGGTATATTGAAATTGCAGCTTTACAGCTAAAGACATAATTCCAGTGGCAACTCTGTCAGCAGTCGTTCATTGATAAATTGTATATCCTACGCTTTTTAATATTTAAGCTTTAATAATCGCGCTAAAAGTCGAGTGTTACACGCCTCGATAATGATTAAATATGCAGAAGCAATTAACTGTACGTTTCATGGCTCGTAAATTAAATCTTTACCATATTTATTTTAAATTTGAATAATTATTAAAGCTTTCATTAAAAATCTGTAAATAGAGTGCATTAAAAATTGATCGCTTGATAAAATTTAGATTGCTGCCATTTAAATATTTGAAAGAAGTATAACTTTCAAAATAAAAGTTTTATTGAACAAACATTTATTTAGTATTAGCGCTTAAATGTTATTTACGCTCTTGTGAGTATTGATCGAAAAAAGGCAAAATCGTTTCTATATCTTTATAAACCTTGCAAAAGTTGTCAACCAAAGTAAATATAGACTTTGGCTTAATAGCATAATACGGCGAAAGTCTTTGCTAAAACCCTCGACGATTCTTTTCGAACAACTTTTTACTCTGATTTTTTCGCAAGTCATAAAATACTTTTAACTTATCTATATTAAAACTTTTATAACTTTCGAAAGAACTTGCAGAAGCACTTACTTCTAAAAAAAAGAACCCTTCTAATGATTTCGTAGAATCGGAGAAAACATTAATGTATACATTTAAAAAAATCCTCGATGCGCACAAATGAAAAAAAAGTACGAGCCTGCAAACTCGTTGGCTGCAAATGCTTTATTAAAATGACGCGTCGGAACGAGCCCACCTGACTGTTCGCGTCGAAGCCGCGGCCGGCCCTCGAATCTAATAGCATTCGGCGTCTAATTCGAATATTCAGAAGGCTCCGGGGTCCTTCTGGCGGGCTCATTTGCCGGCGGGGGCAAAGTAGTCTGCTCTCTCCGACGGCGGCGGCGTTCGCTGTTTGAATACCTAATGTCGCGTGCGTGCCGGCAACTTCGCCTTCTGCGTGAGAGTGCGTTTTAGCCTGCGTGACCCGCGCCTTTTCGAGAGAGAGAGAGAGGAGAAAAACGGCGCCCGCCGAGAAGCGAGGCTCTCCCGCGCGCGCCGCGAGGCGAGTACGATAGAGTGCTATTCGCGATTTACGAAGGCTTCGGGATTGTGAGAATGCAAGGGATTGATTGGTCATTCGACTGTGAAACTCTTTGGGAATAAAGTGGGATGCTGGTCGAGAGGAGAGTTTGAAGATTTTGTATCTTTGCGACTCGCTTAGTCAGGAGCGTCGTGTTTCGAAATTAAGTTATGAAACTGCTTAGCGTAGTAGTGATAGTAGTTAAAAAGCAATTACAAATATTTCTAACGTGACACTTGCATATTTTTCTGAGAAAACAATTAAATATTAACTGTCTTTCATCGTCACAAGTACGCGTGAACTGAAAAAAATCAATAAATCTTCGATTCATGCATTTAACAAGAGTCTGGCTATAGCTAAAAAGCCATCTTTTCTTAATGGCAGCGTCAATTATTGAGTTCTCAAAAAAAAAATTACGGAAACATTTATAGCCGAAGTAAGAGCGACCGATCTCAGGTAGTTTTCCAGGCTACGTGCGTACCGGGGGATTCTAAATAATGTATATTGTGCGAACGGATGTAGCTTCATGAACATACAATTTTTTTTTTTACGTGTACATATTAAGTATTCTGTGAGTTTTTTACAAATGCGTTCGATTGTTGGAAACGATTAGAGGGTCGTTTTATATGCGAGAGGGGTTTTTTCACGTTTATCGTAAATGCTTTGGCAAGTTGTTTGAAAGGGTAATGCATGTTATAATCTGAATAAATTGTCTGAATTTTTCTAACTCGTAGCTAAAGCAGTAAGAAGTTATTCTCACAATGTTGCGTGATTTATATAATTTCATGCAAACCATGTTTATTTTGCTAACTTTTTTCCCGAAGCTGAATTTCCAAGTAACTTTTTTGATTTCGTGAATTATATATATATAAATCGTTCGAGGACACGCAACGGAAAATATATTATAATCAATTATACTCTGCGCAATTTTCCCAACTTTTTCACATTTCGACGAAGAGTCAAATCTGAAGAATGCGAATGTTAACAGAAACGAAGCATCGGTTATCGCAACAAAATCCGCCACGGGCGGAGGATCCCGTTGGCTTAATTACGCGCACTTGCAGAAATTGACCTTTTTCCCCGGCCGGCGCGGCTGGCAAAAAGTCTCTCGCACAAAAGAATAGGCCAGAAAGCGCGAGCAGAAATCTCTCTCTCTCTCCGGGGCGTAAAAAAGGTCGCGCGCTCGCCGGGGAGACGCATCGAATCGAATCCGCGAGAGAGCTTACATAATGCTCCCCGGCGAACCGGTGCGCTCTTTCTCTCTCTCTCTTGGTGCCCGGCGAATTTTCCGTAATCGCCTCTCTCTTTCTCTCTCCCGACGCAGGCAGCAGCAGCTCTTCGTTTCCAGGTCCTAAAGCGCGTCGTGCTCCGGGAGAGAATCGAAGGAAGCGATCGTGCGCTCGCGAGGAGACGTGGCCGCGGTTCCCACGAAGATCTCGCTCTCTCTCGCTCTCTCCCCCTTCCCCCCCTCTCTCTCTCTCTCTCGCTTTGCTCGTTTTCCTAGAGAGAGAGAGAGAGAGAGAGAGGCGCTGCTGTAAGGCCGAGATCCCGCGGAGAGCATCCGCGAGCATTAATACCCGGATAGAAAAAGGAGAGGGAGGAAATTAGAGAACAAAAGAGAGACGGGCTAAACGCGAGCTAAGAGAGAGAGAGAGAGAGAGAGAGCGCCTTTTTCCTGATGATATGTATTGGGTTCGAAAACGAGCATTGTTACGAGAAATTATATGCGTTGGACAGAGTATATATAGCGACGGGGGACTAAAAATTCAAAGTAGGCCTTTGAAATGCACTTTTCGAAAGTCCTTGAGGGAAAGGATTTTGCGTTGAATTCTCTTTGATATCTGTTGCAAATTCATCGTTGAATAATCCAAACTCTCGAATCCTCTTTGTCTGATGAATCTTTCGTACTTACTTAAACGGAGTGTAAAAAAATACTGTTTCCTATTCTTGTTACATTGCTTCTATATAGTATTAAAGCTTACTTCATCATACTGAACTAAAGTCAGTGTCACATCTTCAAAAACGCCGAAAAGATCTTAACAAAACGCCTGTTAAAATTTTTATCTATCATCGCACTACCTGGTAACCTCGTCCACAGCCAAAACGTCCAGAAATTTTGGCGAAAACGTGGGAAAGCCAATGTATATATGTCTATCTCGTCGTCGATTTTCAATCTAAAATATCTCTCTCTCTCTCTCTCTCTCTCGGCAGGGCACTTCTCTTGAACTCTCTCGAAGAAGGAAGCAGCCACTCTTACTCCTAACGGTCGCGTCCTTCGCGGCCGTACACGCACGCGGAGCGGCCTCGTATTCGGTCGTCTGCAGGCTGCACGTATACATATTTCGCCTAGCACGCGATCCGATGCAGCCGCCGCCGTCGCCGCCGCCGCCGCCGCAGCCGCTTTCAAGGAGAAAGAAGGAGAGACACGTAAACGGCCTAAGCTATTCATTCGGCCCGATACCGTAACGTCGATGAGTCGGCTCACGCACATACGCCGATAGCGCGCGACTTTGCGCGCTGCACCGTATCAATTACACT
Organism: Ormyrus rosae; assembly: GCA_035047165.1. Taxonomy (NCBI): domain Eukaryota; kingdom Metazoa; phylum Arthropoda; class Insecta; order Hymenoptera; family Ormyridae; genus Ormyrus; species Ormyrus rosae. Next base: position 506,604 of record JAWWML010000032.1, on the reverse strand, counting down.
TTACGATCTTTGCTCGCTCGCCGTATGATTGTTCTTTGTGCCGGGGATACGGAGTGCGCGCGCGACCCGACCTTCTCTTAATTAGCGCCGCCGCTTCGCTTCGGTACTTTATTGGCTGCCTTGTACAGAGTGGAGGCTGCCGGGATTTTTCGCCGATGGGCTTATTAAGATGGGCTCGATTTACGAGGCGGGACGATAACCGGGGAATATTAATGCGCGGCGTTTGAGGATTTTAGAGTGAAGGCGAGTTAGAAGAACGTGTCGGCGAGAGGTTTGAGGACGATTGGACGGAATGAAGCCGCTCGGAGAAAGAAGCTCGAATTAATGAGCTCGTCGTTTATTAAGCAGAAATTTTTATTTAGTTCGCGTGTACGTCGATTAAAAAGTGTTTAACAAATTTACGACGTGAATATTACAAAAGCGTTTAAAATATCCTTCCCGAAGCACACGAAGACTTCCAGCGTAATTAGTTATTTTTATCTAAGAAACAAAAGAAAAAAACAGAAAAAGCTGGCATAAAAAACTGAAATGCGAAAAGAATTAATAATGCACTTATCGCGGTATAAAGAGGATAAAACTCGAGTAACAAAGGTAAAGGGATAAAAAAATTTGGTCGTGCCCTAATCAAGCTTGATAATCAATTGTCGATAAGGGCGAGTTACTTACGTCGCCCTTTACCTACGCTGAAACAGGGTCCATCGAGGTCGATCGAGATGTAGATCGAATTCAGAGTTACGGTGCATTCCTAGCCCCTCTTATCTGCCCCCTATTGACATTTTTTTTTCCACTTATTTATTTGGCAAACGCTCGTGTGGAGTCTGAGTCCTGAGTGATGTAATGGGCTATCCGCTTGTAAGTGATTCCTTTGGTCTGTGTAATAATGATGATTATTAACGAATTGATAAAATATTGTTTATAACATCTAATCGCGTAATACCTTTCAAAGATAAACTACCGGTAATCAAATAAATACAACGTATTAACTTTGTTTAACAAAAAAGTATATATAGAGATTACACGCGAAGATAAAAAAGTACGAGTATTAGTTAGAACGGAGGCGGCGTAAAAAAAGGCCGGCAATTGCCTTAAAACTAATCAGCGGGGCAATATTTCAGAAAAAACATTCCCTCGAAACACGCAGAGCGCCGTCTGATAAAAGCCAATAATCCCCCGGCATTTATACACAGAAATCGGCTCGCACGCGCATAAAGCGCCTCTCGGTCCTCCTCCCGAAAAAAAAGCGGTGCCGCCGCTTTTCGCACAGCCGCGCTCTTCGATTCGGCGAAAACACCGCCTACTGCAACGATTTTCGTCGCGCGACGACGACGACGACGACGGCAGCGGCGGCCACCTCGATCGGAGGGAAAAGCCAGAGAGCGGGAGAGAAAAAAGTATAAGCGGCGGCGGCCGTAATGAAATTGCCATTGCTTTCGTTCCGCGCGAGCGCCTCGCCGATAAAGAGAGACCAGCCCCCCCGTCGTGGGGGGGCTTCGAAGCGCGCCTGAAAAAAAGAGTGAAAACCGAGAGAGAGAGAGAGGGGAAACCGCGCGATTGCGCGTGTCGCGCGCCGAGCTCTGCGGTGGATTATGTGTGGGTGTAAGCGGTTGCTTCATCGCGCCGAGGGGGGAATATTCGAGCGGCGAGTGTCGATCGGCGATTTTGGCGGCTCGCGCTCGATTATTGATTTTTATTGCGGGTGTGTTTGAAATTTTTTACGGGTCATTAGCGGGAAAGCGGGATGTACGAACCGGCAGGTTAAAAGTCCTTAAATGTGCCGGTTTCAAGGCTACTTGGGTCGACTCCTGAGATTTAGCTCCGAGTTTCTTGACCAACTCGAATGTCAGATTTTTCTGTATACTTGGATAAAAATGCCTGGCTAATATTATTCCGAGGAACGATAGCTACAACTATTGAGTTAATTACTTACGAAATTTTAAATTCTTCATCGGAGGTACGTCGAATCGTCGCATCTTATAAAAAATCTTCGCAGCAGAAGTTTTACAGCGTACCGAATCTCGGAAACGGCAGCCGAGTCGCAAAGCCGAATCTGCATGGTCCAGTGGCGAGAGGAACCTTGCGTGGTAAAAAAGAGCAGCGGCGGCGGCGAGCGAACGATCGCGAGTGCGGCGGCGGCTGCTTCGCATGACTGAGCTTTGCGCGAGAAGAGTCACCTCCGGAAAGCGTAATTTTCTTTGTCCAGCAGCGGCCCCGGCCGTCGACGCGGCTAATTTCCTAGACGAGGAAATACCCCCGGACGCGACGGTCGCGCGAAAAAAAGAGAGAGAACGCCGCAAAAGAGCGAAGCGTTTCGATGCCGCCGAAGAAAAGCGGAGGTGGCCCCAAGAAGTGAAGAGGCCTCGTCCGAGCTTCGGGCAAAAAATCGCGGACTAAAAGTCGGCGCGGGTGTGTGTTTTACCATGTCGACGCGGAAGGTGTCATGTGCTTTAATTGAGCTGCTGTAATGATGACGTTAATTGCCGGCGATACTCGATTTTGATCTGATATTAAACAACAAATTTCGCATTAAAAATTCATTTCTAAATACATTGGAAATTCAAAAATTAAAGAACTAAAATGCAACATTTCGAAATGAATATAAAAACTTTAGTAACTCAAAGAAACGGAGGCGCGTTTGCGTATTCCTTAATACGCGTTGCATAACCCATCTTCGGCGGACGAGCGACAAAACGTTTTTTACGACAAAATAATCTAATTCCATAAATAATGATTTCCAGGAAGCGCAATAACAATCCCCCCAAACCTAACAAAATCCACAAGACGTACATTTTTTTCCAATCCGCGGCGGCAAAGACGAGAGATCCTCCCGAGCATCTGGAGAGAGAGGCGAGCTTAGCCGCGTGAAAAATCGTAAATCCCGGATAAAAAAAGGGCCGCAAAATCAAATGGAGAAGCCGCTCGGGAAAAAAAAAGTCGGCGGGCAGAGAGAGAGAGAGAGAGAGAGAGAGAGCAGTCCGCGCCGCGCGGCGACAAAGAAGCGACTGCCTGGTGAGCCGTGGCGCGTCAGCAGGACCTCTCTTCTGCCGACTCTCTCCGCGGAGGCTCTCTTCCAAGATTTTATCCGTAATTGCGGATACTCGCGACCGGCGGAAAAAGCAGCGGCAGCCTTGGCCGCGCGCTCGGAAGTATAAAATCGAGAGGCACGCAAAAAGCTCGAAAAAGGGGGGCCCCGCCGGCCGCGACGAACGGCTGCGTTCATATATATATATATCTATATATATATATAAAGGATCGCGACGATATTTAGGATCGAAGATAATCGATGCGGCGATAAACAAAGTGCGCGGCTCGCGAGAACTTATGCATAATTGCGCGCTTTCTTGCGCGGTCCGCGTCCGCGAGGTTCTTCGCGGGAATTTTTATTGCGAGAGTGTCGGCTGCTGCTTCCGGCGCGGGGATCGCGCGGATTCTTGGAATCGGGGCTGATCGATGCGCCGGAGCCTCGTTCGGGTCGTCGATGTGTGTTTTACTGCTCGATTTGCTGCCTCGGAGTGGGGAAGAGAGTTTATTTAGCGTTTACGCAGGATTTGCTTTTTGCCGCGGCCGACGTTTCTTCCGTTCGGATTTTTGTAAAATCTATGCGGAATATCGGCATTGTAAGACGGTGCATTCGTTTCTTTTGGAAGTCTGAATAAACTATCTAAATAATAAACAAAATAAATGCATTTACTTTACCATAGTGCGATTATCAAAAGTATTTCCGCCTGGCCAAAACTCGCTGAAAAGCCTCGGTGAAAAAAAGACTCCCCGAACGCCTCCCCCTCATTACGAGCTCGAACCGCACGCATCAGCGGCGGTCTCTCCTCTCTCTCTCTCGCGCGACAAGAAACCCTCCCGTCGCCATGTGGAAAAAAAGTGCAGCGATCGCCGTCCTAGAAATAATGATACGCACGGGACCTTTGGCGCGATCGTTAGGTCCGCTTAAATAACAATGAGGCAGGAGAAAAAAAAAAAAGGGAGGCAGAGAGAACGCGCCTGCACGAAGCAGCGGAAGAAGAAGGAGCCGGAGGAGGAGGAGGAGGAGGGGGGTGGGGAGAGGAGGAGGCAAAGGTAAAGCCCGCAGCCGAGATAGCTCATCAAGATCGATCCCCGGCGATTCGCCGGCTGCCCCTCGCGAATTCGCCTGCGTCGAACGTGTATTTAGACTTGATCAAAGGTCGATCCCAACGTCCTGCACTGCCACGGGAAAACGGTCACGATGGAGCGGCGACTCCTCCGCCGCCGCGCGGCATCCGCAAATACCGAGAGAGAGAGCGAGAGGGATATAGATGGAAGGCCGCGGAGAGCGAGAGAGAGAGAGAGAGAGAGAGCTAGGCGGGTGCGTGTGCAAGCTCGCCCAAAGTGCAATACGCGAGAGGGGGTGGGTGAGGGGGGTGGGGGGGGCTACACCCACGGATCGATTTTTCTTTATCGGCGCATGCCGTGCGCCGAGCCAATTTTCAGGAATTATCGCGTTCGCGAGGAGAAAACGTGCTGCACGCACTGCCCTTTTCCCTCTCTCTCCCCCCGAGTGTGTATATATATATATATACATATACGCGATTCCGAGCCGAGAGTCAAGGCGGCCAGTTTCCTTTTTCCGGGCGCCCTCTCTCTCTCTCTCTCTCTCTCCGCGGTGGGTTCGAAGATTTCTCTCTCGTAATTCAGCCGGCCGACTGTGTGTGCGTGCGTGTGTGCGCTTTACCGGCACACGGCGGAGGAAAGCGGAGATTGCGCAGGTTTCTCAAAGGTGCGCGAGAGCGCGAGAGGTTTTGGAAAAATCCCGAGCGGAGAACGATGTACTGCCGCCGCCGCCGCTGCTGCTTGCTCCGAGAAAATGCCGGGAGAGCTGCGCTCCGCGAGTTTTTCCCCGGGAAATTGAACTTTTTTTTTTTAGACTCTTTTGCCGATTGCTCGGAACTGTTAATGCGTGCTGGATCTTTGCGAATAGGAGCTGACGGCTTTAATTTTTCGCGATGATTATGAAATCTTGAAAAATTTTGTCTGTTACTTCTTTGATACTTTGAATCAATTGCTGTTGGCGAGGGTAACTTTTATTTTTCTGCGATATTTTGCAGTTTTTGTAAATGTACGCAGCGTAATTACGAGCCTCTGCAATGCATAAGCACCGATTTTTTAAAAAACAACACAATTAAATGACAAATACTAAACTTAATGATTTTGCGTAATACAGTTTTTCCGGGAACCATTAAAAACTTTATTATATAATTGTAAAACACGCAACGGGAAAATCCAAAAACTTATTCATCCTGGCGTCTTCCCAAAGCGTAGTTTTCAAAATCTATATATTTATCATAAATAATTAGATCCCGTATAACGAACGCTCCCATTACGTAATGACGAAAAATACTCCAGCGATCGAAATCGCTAACCGGCGAAAGCATCGGATAACGCGGCGGTCAGGCGACAAAAATTTCCTGAAAAATCCATTATTCCGCTAAAGGAGGCCCGCTAAACGACGCCTTAAAAAATCGTAACGACTCTCGCGCGCGACACCGATAAAACCCCCCGGCGACTGAATAATGGAAAAGAAGCGCCTCTCTCTCTCTCTCTCTCGGCTCCCCGCGCTAAAATAAACGAGGATCGCCGCGTTCGACAGGCGCGCCGCTCGCTCGGCCGATGACGATCTTTACGGGCGCCTCTCGTTGCGCAACGCGCGCGCCGTTACGGAATATATGCGTGATTGCTAATTGCCGAGCCGCGCGTGCACGCGGCGGGCACGTCGCCGATTTTATCGGCCCCGCCGGGCCGGAAGCGGACGGCCGCCAGGTAAGATCGGAGCTCTCTGCAGCGCTTTTTCTCGGAATATACCGAGCGCTTTTTTTTGCTGAACGTCAGCGGGGCTTTACGTATATTTGCTTTCGCGGTGTCAAGATCGAAGCGGCGCGGCGGGCTGAAGCTGAGGTATTGTGCAGTCGTTTGTGAAATAAGCGACTGGCTCCCGGAGTGTACTGTTGGGAAAATATTGCTACTTTCAGGATTGCCTCTTGGCTTGAGTGTCAGTGGGTGCTTTATATTAAGAAAAAGCAGTAACCAAAGTAAGAATAATTAAATTTGTTCAAACGCAGAACTGAAAAACATCGAAATACCAGAGGCGAATATTTTTTCTAATCGAGAACAAAAATGAAAACTCCTTCCCCGAATCCCCCCCTGCATTCTCCAGCCACTCGGGCCCCCCACATATATGAAAACGCTTCCCCGCGAAAGTTTGGCCCATCAGTCACTCGTTAACCGAATAGCTGGATGCGGTGAAAAAAAAAGAAAAAAAAAAAAAAAAAAACAAAGAACACGGTCCAGCATAAAATCCAATACTTAATTCAGATCCCTCCTCTCCCGGTCCGCATTCCGCGGGTTCGCGCTGACTAATTCGCATACTTCCGAAAACTCTTAATTTCCAAAAAGAGGACCACCACCGCCGCCGCCGCCGCGGCAGCAGCAGCAGCGATCCGGTAAAATTCAACGAGTTTCGGGGCGCGGGGGCCGCCGCCCTCACCGCAGGCCGCCCTCTCGCCAGTTGGGAAATTACTCTCCCCCCGGCGGCGGCGATCGCTTTTACCCGCCCACGTATACACGCGGACTCGGAGGTAGAGAGCGGAATGTTCGCGGATGCCGCACCATCACCCCGGGGCCACGTCGTCCTCCGTCGCTCAAAGTATTCCCGAATCCGCGGCGCCGCGGGCAGTTTTCCCGCCCGTAACCCGTCCTGCTTTTACAGATATATACAGCGAGAGAGCGATTTTCGGATACCGCGGAGTCCCCGAAGTCTCTCGCGGAGAGCTCCGACGCACCTGGCTTCGAATGCGCTCGGCGCTGTGTGAATCTTTGCTGAGTGCGTGGCGATCGCGTGGTTTGTACGGACGCGTACGAGTTGTGAGCTTTGTCCGTCGTGATTAGAAAAATTGAGCGACAATGTTCTTTGCGGAAAACGCGGCGTTTCGTCGTTTTAGAATTTCATTTCGAATGACGTTTTGAATGAGAATTTTGTACATTTAATAAGGCGGGGATACCGATTGGTTAAAATCTTTAAAATTTTTCTGAAAGCTCGAAAAATTTCATTTCAATCATTACAAAAACCGCCGATTTCTTTATCAAACCTAAATATTTTTACACCAACAATAAACTCATCAACTGCAATCTTCGCGGCACCAGACGTTTTTCCATCCACGAAGACTCTTACACCTCCTGGCGTTTACATCCGCGCTTTTACCAGCGTACCCATCCCGTGTTCCTAACGGCGATAATACGCCGTTTCTAGAGTGCATTCTTTTTCCAGAGCTGCAGGAATGCTCGAAAAAAAAAAAAAGAAAGAAAACGAGCCGAAATCCCGAAATCCATTTATACGAGCCTTCCTTTTTTTTTGTTCGCTCGTTCGCCGGTGTTTGTGCAGAGAGATGGACCCCTCACCCCGGAGCATTTATCGGTACTCGGTTTTTCGGCACCGCCGAACATCATCGGTATGCAATAAACGTAATAAATCGGAAACCGATATTATTTTCATACCGAGGGAGAGATTATTTTTCGGGGGAGCTGCGCGGGGAAGGCTTTTTCCGGCCGGGAATAACAAAAAAAAAGTAAGGCGAGTCCGCGCGATTTAATTATTGTGCGAGATTGAGCTTTAAATAAATTCATAATCGTAAAAATGAAACGGGAGTGAGGTTCGGTGCTTTATTATATTTCTTGATTGATTATTTTTATTTTCAGATATGAATATACTGCGATTTCGTTCTAGTATCCGATATTCAGTTGATCTGTATTTTATTCAACTTCCTTTAGAGTTATTTATAAATTTCGCGTATAGAGAAGGTAAGATTATAATCTAAAAATAAAAGGTAATGCCCAATAAAGTTAGAAAAAATGTAGATAAATTATAAACTACTTCAAAAAAGACGATATATTGTTTTATCAACATTTACGAAATGCTGTTTTTGATCAATCAACATACAAGTTTTTAAATTGTAACATTTTAATTATTTGATGAATTCTCCCGAAATTAACGATTTTTTAATACTACAAACGCACATCGGAAGAACGAAGAAAGCCACTTCAATCCTTTATTTCACAATAAAACATTTCATTTTCAAGCATCGGCAATTACTCCCCACCCGGACTGCCCATGAAAAAAAATCCATAATCCCGTGCATTTCAGCGAAAGGACATCAAGCCAATCTTAAAAACGCAGCAAAACAGCAGCGGCGGCGGCGGCGGCGGCCCGAGTCGGGGCGGTTCTATGCACGAACGCGCGTTTTTTCCTTTTTTTTTTTTTTGCGCGCGAGCGGGGCTTCGTGCTCGGCCTCGCGCCCGATAATGGCTTGGCCCGGCGATAGCATCGCGCTCCGTAGGCACGCAAGTACGCACGTTGCACGCACGCACGCATCGCCCCGCGAACAGGAGGAGGAGGAGGAGGAGGAGGAAGCCAAAGAGCTAATCGCACGGCTCTGAGCTCGTTGCCGAGCCCGCGAGTCTGCGTAATATTACGCCTCGCACTTACAAATTTCATGCTAATCAGCCGCTGCTTCTATACTACCCGAGATAAGCGTATGGGAGAGAGAGAGAGAGCTTTTTTTTTGCAGCTTCATGGTAATGGTGTCTGCGCTTTTTTTTCTCTCTCGGCCGGCTTCGTCGTCCTTTTGACGTTCAAGTGTTTCGAGGATTAGAGACGGAGGGTCTGGTGTGTTTTGAAGTGTTTTGTCCTGATGCGATTTTCTCGGTGTTTCCGAGAGTGTAATGCACCGAATCGGAATACTTTTTGCACTCCCCTTTCCCTTGCCGACGTGAAAAACTTTTATAGGCGCAATAAAATATCGGTACATGCGAAATGACTTTACGTTTTGTAAAAAGCTAAAAAAAAGTCGCAGTTGAATAATCTCCTTGCCTATTAAAGTCGAAATTTATTTCAATGTTTTATTGGTCATTTTATTCGTAAGAAATGCAGCAGGAGAGAAATACAAAATTTAACCACCAGCCTTCTAAAATCGTGGCATCGATTCTTACATATTTTCGACGCGCCAGTCCACTCCAAACGAAGAGGACAGCTCCTGCGAGTTTATAAAACTGAAATCGAGCGCACACAATCCGCGCGGGAAAATTGAAAAAAAGCAGCAGCCCCTCGGAGAGAGAGAGAGAGAAAGAGAGGGAGGTCAGAAAATGAAGCAATTATCATAATACAGCGGCGACGTGAAAGAGTCCGCGAGATGAGACACACGGCTGCTCTCGAGAGCCCGGGGCACAGCTTCATTACCTCCTCGAAAAAAAAAAATAAAGAAACAAGAAAAAAATGGCAAAATGTCGCAATGACGCACTCCAATCAGCGCTCGCTCGCGCGCGCAAAACGCACGGGCATCACCGAGGGCCTAAAAGGTCCCTCTCTCTCTCGTCCATCCCGGCGTAATACTTAATCAAGACACATTACACGCGAAACAAAGCCGCTCTCTCTCTCTCCTCCTCCTCCTCGGAGCAAGAAACGAATCAAGCTCTCTTTCTCTCTCTCTCTCTCTCGGGCTCGTCCGCTAAGTTTTCCGCCATAAAATTGCGTCGGGGGATAATACGCAAAGACTATTACAGGCCGCGCGGCGATCTCTCCTCCTCTGCTTTTTTCGACGGTGCATTCCACTTGTCCGCCGCCGCCGCCGCCGGAGCTCGGCTGTAATTTCGTACAATTAAAGCGCCCCGGCGAGGGAGGACCTCCGGGGCATCCGAGGCTGCGCCAGAGCTAAGGCGACTGACTGGCTGACCTCCTCCTCCCGGCGGAGAGAGCGCAGCTCTCCTTCTCTCTCTCTCTTTTTTCCGCCCGTAAGGAGTAAGAGGGACGTCTTCCTGTAACCTCTATCCCGTCCGGCCGCGAGCTTTTTCCGCTCGGAGGGAATCGATCCCTCCGTATGCTGGATGCGAGAGGGCGACGGCGCTCGCGAGGAGAGAGGCTTTGATGAATTGAGTGATTAGTCGATCATTTTACGGCGGTTATGGCGGCAGAAGTCGGTTATTATTGCTTCATTACTGGGAGGATTGTCTGGAAAAAATCGAATTATCTCTTTTAATATAGTGTAAGTTTAATTCGGATGAATTGTTTACTGTCGCAAAAGCGTTGCCAACTATCGTTTGACTTCTGGATTTTTTTTTAATCCAACTTTAAATCCGCACTCAAAATTGAGGATAAAGCAAAATAGTTTATCAATATGTAATATCAAAGATAATGTTCAATCAATTGATAATAAAATTGGAAATCAAACATACATACCAAATTCTCCATCTAAAACAAAAAGAAAGATCGATCCCCGAATTCAAAGCGTCATCCGATTGAAAAACAAGTATCCGAAGCGACTACAATCCCTCCGACATTTGCAATTAAACGAGAAAACCTCGTCGGCGGCTCGCAAAAGCGCCGCCGCGGAGCAGTCTTCGAGAATAATTCGTTAACCACCTCTCCGCTATCATCATTATCCTTTGTTGCTCCCTCTCTCCCTCTCTCTCGGAATGCATCTCGCGAGCACACAAAGTCGAAACGGCATAAAGCGCGGGGGAACGTGACAATGCGTAGGTATTCGCGGCGAGTTCGCGAGAGACGGAGACCTATACGCGTGTGAGTTATGCGGCCCGGAGATTGAAAGATGAAACTGAGAAAGGATAAAAAAAAAGTGAGCGCGGCCCGGAGAGTCGGAGATAGCGAGAGAGAGAGAGAGAGAGAGAGAGGCGAGGAGAAAGAAAGGTGAGAAACACTCGAATCGCGAGTCGGTGCGTGGAAATGTTAAATGAGATACGATAAGCTTTATCGACGAATTCCTGGATTCTGCTTCGAGAGCGAATGTATATTTACAGGGCGCTCTCTGCTTGCTTTTTACGTAGCTCGCGGACGAAAAAAATAGCGGAGCGTGCGTTGCGGATTCGATCGTTAATTTAATTAACACTTGCGCGCGGCTACCGATATGTGCTATTATTGCTGCTGTAGTTAATTACAATTTTACGATAAATTTTGGTAATTTAATTAATTTACGTTATTAACGAAGTTTATTTATATATAGATAAAGTTACTTAGCATCTAATTTCAGCAGCGGAAGATAACGTGAGTAACAATAGATTATTGTAGTAAAATAATTCATTCGTTTCGAGTGAATTTGAATAAACAAAAACGTTATAATTCATTTCCTCTCTTTTTCGGTCGAAACTCACTTTGAAAAAGGCCATTTTTCGCCGCCACTAATTCCCGAATAAAAGCGGCCAGCTTTTACTGTCTCCCTAAAACCCGTAAAACATTGACGGCGGCCGTTTCCATCTCTCCCCGGCGGCAGCGGCAATAAACACTCGCGATGAAGTAGGCTCGTTATAAAATGATAATCGATAGCCTCGATCTCTCGGCCTCCCCCCCCCCTCCCGAAACGAGAAAATAACTTAGCCATAAAGGCTAAAAAGCGGCGCGCAATTACATATTCCGGAAAATTCGCAGGGCTGACAAGCGGGAGGAGGAGGGCTCGAGCGCGAACTCGTTTATCACTGGGGGGAGGCGAAAAGTGAATCGATAATGATATGCACTTCACAAAAATTACCCCGGCCCGAATATACATATATATACCGGGGGCTAGGCGCCGGCGGCCTGCCCGGATAATCGCATTACGGTCGGCTTTAAACTGGGCTTTCGTGCCTCCTCTGCTGCTGCGAGGCGCGTAATGGCGGGGTCGGCGGCGCTAACGAATTTCGCAAAATTCCCCAAGTGCGAACTATCGGCCTCGCGGAAAATGCGCCGGCGGCCGCCGTCGGCTGATGCGGCCTCGACTGTGGAATATACATGGAATTTTAAATATCGGAAAATAAAGTTCGCCGCGCGGAGGGTGGAATCGGCGCGCGGAAGTGAAAACCGGCTTTTCGGTTTAGGGGTTTTTACACCGGGACGACCGTGGATTTTGTTTACCTTTAAAAGTGGGGTAAGGTGGAGTTAAAAGAACTTTTGGACCGAGAAACGGTTGTAAACAGGAAATAGTATAGATTTGATAAAGTAAATATAACTAAAACGCGATTCGTTCATCGAGTTTTCTCCAAAGTTACTCAAAGAGAGTATGAGAGATTATTTAAAAAATTGTTTTGTTTGTTACTCTTTTATATCGTATACGATTATAACTTGTAAAAACTTTTTTACGTTATTCGCTGCCTAAGGCACGGTTAAAAACCTAAATTTATAACTTTGCAATTTAAGACAACGCTTCGAAATGGAATGTCGAAAGGGCGGGTATATGTGCTTTTAAAGTTTTTTGCGGTTACGCTAGAAAGGGGAATTGGATCGCCTACTGCTTGAAGCATCGGGAGAAGCGATCGATGAAGGAAAAATAACGCGGATGAAAAATTTAAATGCACCATAGTCCATTGCGCGCTCTTTTAAATTTAGAATTAATTAATTAAATATTTTTTTACTATTAATACATTCGACCCTCTGCCGAGTGCGGCCGACAAGTGCCTTTGAACCCTATATATATTTCACTGTTTAAATCAATCTCGTATTCTTTCTACTATAAAATTCAACTGCGATTATAATAAACGAGAGCAGCATTTTCATTTTCTGATGTTTCTCTTTCATTTGCGCATTGCGTCTAACTGTATTCATTGTGCACTTGGAATAATTGAACGAATATCTCGTAAAAAAATGTCGTTCGACAACATTCACCCCTAGCCTCGCGACAACCCCCCCAAAAAAACTCCTCCGCGATCCCCCGGAAAATATAAGCTCGAAACTCAAAAGCGGACTATTTCGAGGAGGCTTATAAGGCCGCCTCAGCCTTGGGCCGCTCGCTTACAATGAGTGCAAAATTGATGTAAGCCTGCTCGCGCTCGCGGAGAGTGACGACCACCCAAAGACGGAGAGAAAGAGCGCACAAGAAAGGCTCATGCGGCCAGCGACGAAGACGAAGCCGGGAGAGAGAGGAGGGGGAGGAAAAAAAAGGCAGCCAAAGGGGAACTGCGGCGCGAGATGCGGTAGCAGCAGAAGAGAGAGAGAGAGAGAGATGCAGCAGGAGGTGCAACTTGTTTTTGCTCTCGCGCGAGATCTCCTGCTCGCTCTCTCTCTCTCTCTCTCTCTCACACACCGGTGTTAACGCAAGCAAAGCGGCGAAAAGAATTCGCGCGAGTGTAGAGAAACGCACGCGCGTCGAGGCCGGACGAACGGGGAGAGAGAGGGAATCAACGCGATATCTTGCGAGGGACAGCTTTCCGACTCTTCGGCCGACAAGTTTTTCGTCGGAAATTGGTGCACTTAAGCGTTGTAGCTAACGGCGAGGAGGGAACGGACACTTTGGTTTACTTCTCCGAGAGTTTTCGGTGGCTTTTTCGAACTGATTACTATTAAAAATGCTCTGCACTATGATTACACTTTGATAAGTGATCATTGTGGGTATCGAAAATATTCGATTGACACTGAAATCATTCGCTAAACGTATATCTGGCAGCGATTTAAATTTTTCCATATGCAGAGTCACGTAAAAAAATCCGTCGAATTTCCCGGCGCAATCTAGCGAATTTATCTGGGCACTATTGCAAAGTAAATCCGCGCTATTTATTATTCCGCACGTAAAGCGCGCAAAAAGAGTCGGCCGCCGCCGCGATACTTCGGCTAACTGTAACAAGTTCGAAAGACAAAACACGAAAAAATTCATACGACCCGAACTTCCCGGGCAAGTTTAATTCAATTAAAAACCTTTCTCATTCCTCGCTCTCTCTCTCTCTCTCGAAATTCCCTCCGCGCCGCCGTACGCAATCCGCGCGGCCCCTCTCTCTCTCGCGCGCGCCGCGTAACCTACTTCCATCGCCGGGGAAAACAAGTTTTTGCGCCCCGGAAAAACTCAGCTCCGCGCGAACCGAGTAACAAGTCTAAAATCCCATCCGATAACAGATCTCGCCTCCGAAATATGCGACCGAGAGAGAGAGAGAGAGAGAACGGCGACGGCGGCAACAAATCTATTTCCACGCGGCGGGCAAAAACGGAAGACACGCCGGAGTAATGAACTAATCTAGCTCGTCGGTGCGTATATACGGGAGCTTCTTGCGCCGCGGCTTAATAACACGACTTTTTCCCCACCCCCCTCCGCCTGCCTCTCTCTCTTCTTCCCTCTCTCTCCCTCCCCGGGGGGAGTAAACGCACGGAGACACGCGGCACGGAGATAAAGAACGCCGGCGCGTAAAAGCGAACAAAGAAGCGCGCGGCGGCGGCGGCGCTGGGAAAGTCGGAAGCCTCGCTTCGGGTGATACTTTGTGCGCGCGCGGGGCTTTTTCGCCTTTCTGCCCCTTTTTTGCTTTCGGGAAGAGAGGGGAATTGCGCGCGGAATTTGCGTGTTTCTCGGAGGGCCGCGCCGTTTTTCGAGCGAGGTGTGGACTTTGCCGGGGACTGGGGACCAGAAATGCGAGGGGCTCGAGTTTTTAATCTAATTTGAGAGGTTTACTCGGAGCAAACTTCGAAGAGGTATTAGGCTGAGGAATAGAGGTCACTGACGAACTGTTGATCAATTGGCGGCTTATTTAAGTAGCTTCTAAGCAATTTTAAAATCATACACGGAACTAAGCATACTTACATAAAAATCACGCGTTAACAAGCTCGTTCCTTTGTCAAAGGCCAAAGATAATACGAATTGCGAATACAAACAACTGTACAAGAGATTAAAATAAAATAAGCCCAATGAACTATAAAAAAAGAAAAGCGAAAAGCAGCAGGAAAGTTCTCACATCGAAAACCGCGCGATGAAGCGCGCACAAAGCAGCCTTCGAGAGGATCGCTCCGCGGTCTCTCTCGTTGCTCGTCGGGCTCGGTCGTCCGCTAATTGTAATGATTACACCGCCGGCGTTGATCTCCGCGGCGCGGCGACTGCGTGTAATGACGGGGGGAGGGGGGGGGCGACCCGGTAATTATACGACTCGCGGGGCCCTCTCGCGAAAAGTTAATTAAGACGAATTTGTTTAACAGATTCAATTTAGTTACGCGATTTTCGCGGCACCGCGGCGTCGCCACCGGAAAATTACAGCGCATCGCCCGCCGCCGCCGCCGCCGCCGCCGCGCGATGACAATGTTTACGAGCGCCGCGCGCAAATGAAAGAGAGAGAGAAAGAGAGAAAGAGATGCCGCGCGCGCGCGCGCTGCTACAGGTACGTGCCGCCGCCGCGCGATTTCGCGCGCGGAACCCCGCCGCGAGAGCACGTGCTCTTCTTTCCGACGGATCGATTTTCAGGGGGTTTTAGCGCTGCGGTCTGTAAGTGCGCCAGGTGGTTTTCTCGATCGTCCGCGGAAGGTTGCCGCGCGCGCCGAGATGCTTGCTGGCTTTTTTTTTTTCTTTTTTAACTTTAGCCGAGAGCCAACCGATTTCTGCTGGGTTTCCTTGGTAAAGTGAGTTTTAGGAAAATGCTTTCGACGAGGACGGAGGCATAGATTACCGCGAAAATTGATCAGCGTAAAGAAAAAAGATTCTTTTTTTTTTTTTTTAAAAGACAATTCAAATTCCATTCCCGATAAAATACAAAACTCGCCGCAACCCCCCGCATTTCAATAAAAAAAAAGAAAAAAAAAACCGAATATACGATATATAAAAAGAAACTCAATACAAATGACCGTTGCACCGCGCAAAAGTTGAAAATTCCACCTCCAACCGGCGTAAATTCATTTTCCCAATCTATATTCCTCCATTCGATTACCCACGAAAAAAAAAAAAAAAAAAAAATAGCTCTCCGCCGCGCCGAAAAAAAAGCCCTTCCTCCGCCTCGGCTCTCTCCCCCGAAAAACAGAGAGGGAACAATAAAGCAAGCCCGGTGCGAAAATTCCCCCTTAAAAGTGCTCACACGGCTCTCTCTCTCTCGCTATCGGGGCTTACACGCACGCCGGGGATCGCCGTCGGTGTCGGTAATTGTACATCCCGTCAATTAACGCCGGGGCCAAGTTCGATTAAACGCGCGATTTATTTTCATCGCGATGGAATACTCGCCGGGGCCCCGCGCGCGAGCGCTGTGTATTACCCGGGTCATTCTCTCCCTTCTTTCTCGGGGCTCGAGCCTACTTTGGCGTTTGATTAATTTCGGTCGAGTGCAAGCGGCGGCGGCGGCGGCGGCGCCCCGTTACAACTCGTTCGACAAGCGAAACGAGCGAGGCCCTGTATCCGAGCCACCCGTGACTTATCACCTCGACCGAGCACCGCCGACTTCTCTCTCTTTCGCTCTCTGCGTTTTTCTCGTTCGGCGCGCGTTTGTTTGTGCGAATCCGGATCTGCATATTTTTTCAGTCCGACTTGGGAGCCTTCTTTCGAGTGTGTTTCGCGGGAGAATTGACTTTCAAAATTTTGCTAGATCATGCAGATGATTCGCTTTGAAAATTGGCGCTGGTTTGAGTGGTAACAACGCTCAGCGCGGACGACGTATGCGATGAGTACCTCGGGGTTTTAATTGAAATATGAAAGGCATTTAAATTTGCTTAAAGGACTCCGATGAATAAACAAGATTTAATGCACGCGTTTGAGAGGCAGCTTTTTGTACGTGTAATACGTCCTGCAGATTGGGAATGCTAATTATTGTTTGCTATGTACGTCTACTCTTTCAAGACGAATAAGACAATAATATTTTTTGATAGATGTTGTTTTAGCATTTTTAAGAAAATTGTTCAAAAAGTGTTTTTGAAAAAAACAATAAGGTAAAATAACCTGTTTGTAGATTTTAAAAATTTACCTAAATAAGAAAAACTATAAAGCAACCGTAAAAAAACCATAAACATCCAGTTTCTACCAGACAGAATGTTTTATATAATAACTTTATTACTGAAATAAAATATCTAAGTCTTTCTCCAGCCATTATATTCAATCCAGAGAATTTCAATAACGGATGAAACGAAAGCCCGGCGAACACGCTTAAATAAAACTAAAAGATACTCCGAGAGTCGGAAAAGCAGCGTTCCCTCACACGCTTCCCCGCCAAGAATTACATCGGCAAACACGAGTTTCACTTACAAGACAGCTCGCGAAAATTACGAGGGGCTCTCAGAAAATTTAGCTCGTATTAAATACAAATATATAATCTTCGCCGTGTTGGCTTCGCTCGGCGCTCTCTCTCTCTCTGGTTTGACTTTACAATGACTTCCACAAACTGGATCAAAATTGTGATCCCGGAAACTTGGAAACCTTCCCGTTACAGCATCCCTCCCCTCTCTCCCTCTCTCTCTCTCGTTACACCGTTCTCCTCGGCCACGTATAAACCTCGCGGGCCCCGTGTACTCTCCGCCGATATAAAACGTATTAACGTCCGTATACAAACGCACCGCGCTTTTCCCACGTTGATATCGACGTCCTTCTCTGTCTCTCTCTCGAGCCCGGGCACCTTGTACCTTCCTTTTTTTTCTTTCATACGTCGTCGCGGGGGGAATTCGCGCTTTATTACGCAGCTGCCTTATCAGTCGATGCGGCGCCTCTCCCCCCGAAGCAATCCGGGAGTGCCGCGTGTGCAGTCGCGCCACGCTCCGCGTGGCTTTTTATTTCGGAGCCGGCTTTAAAGCTCTCTCGCCCGACACGCAGGAATGTCTTTGACCTTTATCATCGCTCGGGAGCCAAAGGCCCTCCCCCCGACCCGCTGAATTACGAATGCGAGGGCGAGGATTGTTTTCCTGCATATTTCAAGTTCTGATTTTCGAAATTTTTGCCTCGAGCGCGTCGCCGAGCTTTGGCGAGTCGTATAGAAATGCGAGGCGGCGGACTAATAAACGGATTGTTTGCGTTGTGCGGGCAAATTTTTTAGGTTCAATTGAGCTTTAGAGAAGGACAGGTCAAATTAATATTTTATTTTAATAATATTATATTGAATATTTGTTTCTTAATTTAAATCAATCCGTTTTAACAGACTTTGAATATTATTGTACTATATCCACCTTAATTAATCATAACTGTCAATTAATCATAAGCGCACCTTGTGATGCAATCGATAAAATCCAATATCAATTAATAAATAAAGCGCGAAAAGCACTTGTACTTGCAAAAAAGAAGAGTAGAGTCGACGCGACGTCTTTCCTGAAAGCTGGCGCAACCAAGTGTATAGGATTAATTGCCGCGCGTGAAATAGTAATGACATGTAGAAGCCGACACTCGCCGGCGGCGGAGCTATTCTTGCATTCCTAATACTTAAACGCCTTTCGCACATTGCCGGAAATGTCTATCGAGCGCTCTTTGAGTGCTCCATTTTTATCGCCTGCGTCACGATGGCAATGCGACTGTGCGTATTAAAGGTACAGTGCGTACCTTAGATTTCATTAATTATTGCGGCCCTCGCCTCGGGAGCACAAAAATGTCTCCGAGCATTTCTAGAAACTTTAGCCTCGGAGGAGGGAGCGATTATATTGAGCCTGATTTATTGCTTGCTGTTTAGGTATGTACTCGAGTAATGAGTGAACACGCTTTTTGCAAGTGTTTAAATGTTTGAGTAAAGGAAGTAATTTGTAATTTTTTAATGTTGAAGTTGAAAGTATGATTGAACGATTTTGATTTTGGTACGGATGAATTATAATTTATTTTTAAAGCCGTCGTAACGGTTATTCTAAAAAATATTCTTTTATTATAATTGAAATAAAAATTTTAGCGTAACTTTAGAGTTGGCTAAAAACGGAACATTTTTAGAGCGCAAAAGCAGGAGTCTTTTTTTATGCGGGCTGATGGAAATTGAAAATATTTTCAATGCAGAAATTGGCTCCTTTTCAAAAAATCAAAAACGTTCAATAAACATTCCATATACATTTAAAAAAAAATCAAACTTTAAAAACAGTCCCAATTAAAAAAAAAAAAAAAAAATAAATTCCCTTTCCAAAATCCCCAATCTAAAACTCTGGCATTCCCTCCCCCGAGAGCCAGCTGGAATCGGCAGAGCTCAGCTCGGCGTCGCTAAGAAACGCATTTGGGCTAAATAGGACAGGGCAGCGGCGGCAGCAGCCATCGGAGAGCAAGCTTTTTAATCGATCCGTAAGAAGCAGCAGTAGCAGCAGCAGCAGCAGCAGCCCGAGCCCCTTCGCACTGCACGCGCCTAGCGCGCGCGTCAGCAGCTCCGCTGGCGCCGGCGGCCCTTTCGCCAACTTTTCGGATGCGGAGGGGAAAGACGACAGAGGAGGAGGAGGGCAAGCGTTAGGGTAGGTCGCGGGAGCGAACGCCGGCTACGGAATTCGGTCACCATTTTAATATCGATCCGCCGAAGAGAGTGAGGAAAGAGCGCTCCCGCATTCCGAAGCTACGCGCGGAACGGTGCGTTTCAATGGGGTGATATCTGGGGGGAGGAAGCGGTTTGGATAAAAGTTCGGAGACAGTTGCAAACCGTTGATTGGGGCAAATAAAAAGGGCTGTAAGTAAATTGTACAGTTACCGGTCTCATTAATGCGGGGGCATATTTTGTGCGATGGGATCTTTATATGCGAGGGAAAAAATATCGCACAGATTGTGGCCAATTTGGTATGCTGGAATCGTGCTATAGTTTTTATCGTAAATAATTTAAGATTCTATAAAGCGGTACGTGCATATATATTATTGGTTTGGAATCTATACATAAATTTTTTTCCTGAATTATTCCAACTTCTCGTAGGTAACTGAGCTGCAATGTAAAAATAAAACCTTTAATTTATGCAAAAACGGAATACTTTATATTTTGTCTTTACATGAAATTCTTAAAAAAAAAAACTAATCTTAAACTATGCGTATACATAGAACACTGATAATATAGTTTCTTTTTACAAATTATTTTATTAAAAATAACAAATGTTTGTAATTGATCAATGTATTACTTAATTTTTCATAATTTCTTTCGTAAAAATTAGTTTGTTAGGAATATAAAAAATCATTGTATATGTAGTGTAAAATAGTTAAGTAAAGTATGTGATTGACATGCATGAGT